>JABVZX010000352.1:1320165-1332628 GCA_020883565.1 Drosophila pachea
GCATAAGATTAAAACGCTGCCAGGCGTGAGCTGCACGAGGGGCAGCTGCAGCTCTGTTTTGATTAAAGTAATTTGTCCCTTATCCTCTTAGTAATCAGCCGATGAACTCTGGAGCGGATAGGGAGGGGGGAGGTAGCTGATGCACTGCCTACTTCCAGATGAATGACCCGCCCTCCCCACCATGCCATTGCGAAGGCAAATTGAAGACATACGGATTAAGACCCGATTGAGTTTGTTTCCAATTCAGCTCAATTCGATAATCCAGCTAATCGACAACGAACAGAGCTTTCCACTTAACGAACTCAATTGCAATCGATGTGCAACTTTTTTTTTTTTTTGTGCACTTTGGTGTCGACTAATAAATGGGGAAAAAAGCGAAACAATTTGAAGCGTTCAATTTGATTTCTATTAGCCAGCCAATTCAAGGCAACTGGCGGCGAAATTCACTTCTGCTCCTGCAGCAAAAGTTCAAGCTGAACTCAGGTCGGATGGGCCGCTTTAACGTTGGCCAAGAACATTGAGCGGTAAATTTGATTTGCTCCTCGGCCGGCAGTCGGCAAGAGGCTGCGAAATTCGCAAGATAAACACAATTAGCAAAGCGCCAGAAAACTAAAGTTCTCGCAAAGTTCGAGAGCCAAAAGTTTCAGCCGGGACGCTGCGGTTTTGCGGCCGGGCGGGCGGGCGGGCTTACTTATCGCAGCATTTTGCATCAGCAAACTATACCCAAACGCATTACGTATACGCCCCGGGTGGCCCAAGTCGTTGATATACAAAGCCAGGCGAGAGGCAATCGAAGGCAAATTGTTAACTGCTGTCAAGCGGATCAATTGATGTTTTCTCTCTTTTTTTTTTTTGGAATCAAAAGTTTCTGTCAGCTGACGGTCAGACGTTGCACATTTTGAGACGCGAATACCACTCGAAAAGCGAGAGTGATAACGAGTGGCCTCGCCTGACCTGAATAAAAGCCCATATTCCGGGCATGCTACAAGGCAGGGGCTGCTCTGTGGACCACCTCCAATAAACTCCGAGGGACAACTAAAGTCCTCACGGGAATATATAGTGCGAAAAGGCCTACGGAGAGGGGAAGAGGAGAGGGAATAGTCAGCGGCCCGCAATTTGTTCTGACATGCATAATTGGACTTTGACACTTGGCTCTTGCATGGCGAGCCCAGATGTCCTTTAAGGGCGAGAATTCACAAGTTTCTGCATTGAGTTGAGAATTATTTAAGTTAACAAGAAATGAATACAAATAAATTGTTGCCGAACCGCTCTCAACGGCAGACGGCTGGTCATAAATTATGCTTCGCGCATTTCGGTTGCCTGCATTCGAGCGCATCTGTGCTTTACTTCCGTTTGTTTGCTGGTTGTGTGTGTGTGTGTGTGTGATAGTGTGGGCCAAGACCAGCCACTAAGGCGGCACACAAAGCGGCGAGCACAATAAAATAAACAGCTGCCGGCGAGGGGGAGGGCAACGCAATTCGGGCTTCGTGGCAGTTGAACTGCAAAAATATATTTAAGTGGGACATAAATTTCCCGCATGCACAGCGGTCCACACGGCAGCTGGGTTAGCTGGGACGATGCGCTAATACGACGATAAGCAGGACTTTGCTTACGTAACAATTAATAGCCATTAGGTGGGCGCTGCAAGGCGGCCGACGCGTCGTGCTTCGGTCGCATGTTAATTAAGAGGCAGCCGCAGAAGATGATAATTTGTTATGCAAAGCGAAGAAGGACGAAAAAAGTGGCAGTCAAGAAAAGCAATTATGAAAGGTTTGCCATAATTCATTTTTAATAGCAAATTGTGCAGGGCCAGGCCACAGAGGCAGACTGAAAGGCGAGCATGTCGTCTCCAGCCAGGCAGTTAGAAGAAGTTATTATTCTCGCATTGACTGCACCTGAATACATTTGCCCAGTCGAGCGACAATTCAGGATTTTGGCCAATTCGGCAAAGGATCCTTTGAATATTAATTACTTCATTTCCATATTGCTTTCCAGCTGACTGGCTCCTGCCACATTTCGACGGCGATAATCGTCGCCAACAAATCAATAATTTCGAATATGCTAGTGACATAGAAATGGTTCGAGTATTTGCTACCTCCTTGGCAAGGGCCCTTGCTGCACCCCGTCAAAGCCGGACACTTGGCATGGGTTGTCTCTGCCAACGCCCGACATGCCTGAGAGGCCTCAACATCTATTCCCAGCAGAAAATGTGAAGCGATTAGCGTGAAATGAGGGACATTCGCGCGAGTAGAAACATAAACATGCACAAACATGCACACGCACATGCATACATGCAGACGGCGTAGTAGTTACACATACGTGGCACAGGCGATGCCGGAAAATTAAATGAAAACAAATATGGGCAGCAGGCACATCATATATATAAGGCATGCGGCATGCGGCATGCAAACGAATGCTAGCCGGAAAAAATGAAATTTTTATGAAGGGTCCTCTGTTGATTTTGGACAAGTTCCTGCCCATTCGAACTGGCAGTCATTTATCTAATTGCTATTTGCCAATTGCACTTCAGCAACAAAGCAAGTCACGTCATCGGAAAACTGGTTAATGGCCAGGGGAAAGTAGCAGTAGCAGAGATTGTGTGAGAAGCCAGCAATGAAGCTTTGGAGGGGGATGGCTTATTGATTTCAATTATCTGATTAATCAAAGTCGGAGGCCAGAAATTACCCGAAATCAGAGACGAGCTCGATCAAGCTTAACGATTCAATTATGAACGAATGATTTGCTTTTGAATGATGGCCAAAGCTGAAGCACACGCTTCAAATTTCTAATTTGGCACGCTCTCGGCTAACGCGATGCATGGCCGATGCAAGGGGCAGCATTTTCGGCGCCAACAAATTATATGGCACACAAGTTGAACTACGTGACTCGCGGACATTTACTCAACATAAAGCACTCTCGCACACACACACACACACGCAATCGCTTATGGCTCTCATGTTGATTTACTGTTGGTTATGAAATTCAGCCGGAAATCTGTTTGTCCACTGCGCATTAGCGACGGCCCCCTGTTGTCTATTGTATGACGCGGAATGCAGGCGCATGCATTACGTATACGCACCGATGCGTTATTTCGGCAGGGGCCGTTTCATTTATGCATTTATTGAAACTTTCGCACCTAATACTGAAATTTTCCTAGGAAAATGATTAAAAATGCTGCCCCGCCATAATTTTCCCACTACTTCATTAAATAAGTGAGTATCGAATTTAACAAACTGCAGCATAAATGTGTGAACGGACATTAAAAGTTTTTTACCACGAGATTTGTGGCAGGACAAATTGTCAAGTGTCTGCGTGTGCAGACATTGCACTGCTGCAGCCAAGCACTTTTTTGCGCTTGTCATGCCGCTGTCAGCTGTCGCGCACGAGGCGTATGCGCGATATTAAATTGTAGCATCCAGCGGGAGCATCAAATTTCTGTTGTTCATATTAAATTTTTGGAAATCGGAAAATAAATTAAAATTGACGAGACATCTTCCAGAGATTCGATTTGGAATGTCCTGGAATGTCTCTCCCCTTCTCACCCAGTTTCTTGAAGCCGCCTAACGACGTCCGGCCGGAGGCCAGTCCGTCTGATTTACAAGCTTTCATAGCAAGTGACAGTCGTTACGGGCTGCCAAAAAACTGTCTGCAGCAAGCAAGTGCTCAACGTTTCTCCTTCCTGCTCCTGCTCCTGTTTAGCATGGCAATGCGTTTGTACATGCCAAATGTTTGCTAGTTGAGCATTTGAACGAATTTTTAAAGTAGATTTTCCAATTTGCAAAGTGGAAATTTGAAAGTTCTTGACCTGTACAGTGCTCGCACCTAGCGTGTTGTTATCATTGACATAATTGAATTAGCCCTAAGGTACAATTGTGAAGGAGAGATAACGGCACAAAAGGTCATCCGAGTATGTTTTTACTGCCGACTGGCCGCCGCAAAAAATCGCTTTTAGCCTTGTCATGTCTTGCTTTCATTTCCATTTTTTTTCGATGTTCTCTGCTTCTCGCAAGCCGTCGAACGAAAGAAAAACCATTAAAAATTGATTACTTTCACAGCGCGCAAGGCGATTGCTTATAGTCTTCTACTCCGAAAGGCCTTAGTCAAATTGCTTAAAGGAATAGGCGGAATTACAGAGTTTTATCGGGAATAATATCTTATAAATGCCCTCACAATGAGTTTGTACCTATGTACCTTTGTACCTATGTACCTATAGCTATATACGGCACGTACCAAGAGTTAGTCTTTAATAATAATTAATAATTGTGTTGCTCGCAGGCCGTAAAGTATGCCCGATAGAAGTGCGCCGATAAGTAGGCAACAAGTTTGGAAACTTTCAAGCCAAGGACTCAGCACGCTAATTTATTTAGTAGCAAGCAAAAGTATCCTTCGGGCGGCAACTTTTGACTGAGTTGCGCTTTCATTACTCAGATTCGAAGCAAATGTACGGCTTAAGCTGTGAATGAATGCAATTGCTGTCCTTTTGCCCGGAGCGAAGATGTGTTCCATCGCTCTTAATCTGCATTACAATTTAAATGAGCTTCAGATTCGCCTTGAGCAGCGCTCACTAAAGACACTGAGGCCACTTAGCCTCCCCGCACGGGGACTTGGATTGTAAGTTGTCAGTGGAACAAAAAACTTTTGAAAATATTTGCATTTAGCAGCTTCTATTCCCTTGGTGTTAAAATTAGTATGGTAGCCGTCGAGGATTTTCCCTAACGAAGCTGACAAGTAAGGAGGCAAACTGGGCAAAAAGACGAATTAATTTCCGAATTGGACACGGCGAATTTCTCTCCGCTTCTCCCCTGTCACTTTGGCTAGCCCCAAAGTGGATTTCAAAAGGACATGCACTACTCTTTAAGGAAGCCAGCCGATGTTCAAATGTAGTTAATTGTATAGGCGCTTCCGGCGTTCTGGTCCGTGTGCTGAATCTTGATTTGGACATTGAATCTAAATAATCTCATATAAAAGTTTTTGGTCCCGAGGCGCTGCCAGCTGGAGTCTGTGAACGCTTTACACAGTTCATAGAATTGTGCTGCTGCTGTGGTCTGTGCAGCTGACCGCATGGCCTTTGGCTCCTGTGGGCAGCCTTGAGTGTACTCGCATGTGAGAGCGTACTGCAGGTAAAAGGGTCTCCATTGCTGATGGCGCGGTCAAAGTAAATCGGAGCTTATGACGCCAAGAACATAAATATAAAATAAAGATCTTTCAGCCGGAGACAGCTTACTGCAAGGACCTCGGGCATGAATTGTCTGTTAAATTGTAAACGCTAGGGAGGCAAGTGGGAAGAGTGCAGCCAACCAACACTAGAATAATTTTAACAATTTCGCTTTAATGGCAACTCCATTGAAATACAACATCTTTAACAAAGTCAACCATAAGTGGGCCAACACCTAGCCCGAAGAAAAGTGCAGCCTTTTGACGCACATTCTCCTAATTCTGCATAAGTTACGATTGCGACAACGCCGTATTGCAGACCAAGGCCAGAAGGGAGCAGAGTGGGAGCTAGGTAATGCTCCATGACACGCTGCTTTCGGGATAAATTGCGTGTGGCTGGCAGGTGAACAGGATATGCAAGATGCAAAATGCAAAATGCAAAGAATGCATTTCAGAGTTTATATGGAGGCATCGGGCACCGAGGCGGCAAAGGGGATAACAAACTCGAAACTGCGTAGGGTGACATTATTTATCTAAATTTATTTCCTTCTTTACTATGCAAATGTGCTCTCCAACACACCCACCAGGAAAATTGTCCTGTCCACAGATGGATATTATAAAATTGTTGATACCTTATTTCGTCACCTTATTTTATTTCCTTTTTTTTTCTCTCTGAATAATTTCACTTGTTGAGTTCACTCACTCGTGTTTGAATATTTCAATTTTAACACTTTTCGAAAGAATTTTCATCCGCATGAGGCAGCGCGTCGCCGGCTTTTAGCGATGAAACTAAATGCAGCCGAAATAGCGGCTTCTTTTCGAATTCGAGCTTATGGGATGGCGTTTGTGTAGAGCCGGCTTTTCGCCTGCTCAACTGATATGTATGGAAACAGCTGTTTGACGTTGCTGCTCGAAAAAGCGAGAGCTTTCTTCGAACAGAAAGTGCTGGCCTTTGTTTATGTTATATTTGAAGTTTAATTTGAATTGCAAAAAGTATAAAGTAGCATTCCCAATTTTATGCCCATCTATATTATTCTGTTAAGTTGATATAGATATTACCAGTTACCATAACATTAATTATTGCAATTTTAGAATTATCAATCAAATATTAACATTGCGATAAAGAAGAATAAAAGCTCCTTATATTATTACAAGGCTTAGAATATTTTATATGCTCTTCTTTTAATACACATCTTTGTTGTTGTTTTTTTTTCGCACCGCCAAGGAAAGCACACGTGGTTGGTGTCAATGCTAAACATTGTTGAAAATGTTATTAACAGAGAGCTCCTGCTTGCCGCTGTTAATGGTTTACCTACCGCATTGCTTTTCATGTTAATGTGCTTAGATTTATGCATTTAACTTACTTGAGTGTTTATTGCCGATTTCACGGCGCATTTCCTCCGAGCGATTATTTACATTTGGCTCAAGCGGATATTGCGCGAATGTCATGTTCTCGTTGCGCATCTGTTTGCCAAGGGATTTCATCATGAGGAAACAAGTGTGCAGGCCCGCCACATTGCGCTGACCATCGCGCTCATAGTAGAAAATGGAGTGCGACCAGTTATGTCTGGAACGAAAGTGTATATATTAAACCACGCAGTGTATATTAAACGTTCACAGAAGCATGCCTACTCACTGCTTCATCACGTTGATGGTCAGCTCGGAGATGGACTCAAAGCTCAGCATTCCAGTGCGTAGCAGCATGTAGAACTCGTCGCTACATTCGGTTTTCTTCTGTTCAAAGTCATATGTAGAGCCCCCAACTGTGATTAGGGGCGTGCCCTGGCTATTGAAGTACTTGGTAATACGGCTGACAGCAGCTGAAAAAGGACAGGTCTGAAGTGTGAAGCGAGCTCTGCCTCGTTCTGCCGCCTGCTTGTCGCTCACTTACCCAGCGAATAGTCGCAGACTGGGCCGAAGATGACATGCGCACACTGCTTGATGATCCCGTCCATGGCTCGGATGACGCCGAGCGAGGCATCGCACTTGGTGTCATGGGCCAGCCACTCGAAGTCAATGTACGGCGGCACCAGGGCCGTGGCGCGGATCTGCTGCTCAGCCACCTTCAGGATGGGCAGCACACGCTGCAGCGAAGCTTCGTAGCTGTCGTCGTTGGGCAGCAGCACCAGGGCCCGTATGGAGCAGTTGGCCCCGCTCGCATCGCAGATGGCCTCGCAATCGCGAGCCGGCTCCTCCCTGCATCTGGCCTGACAGCTCCTCAGACAGATCAGCCACAGCAGCAACAGCAAAAGGAACCGCCTCATGGCGCCTGCAATTCCTTGTGGCCGTTGCTGTTCAGTGACTTCAATAATCTCGCATGATTTGCAATTTTCTGGCGATTCGATGCATACGCGACCCATTCGAATCGACGCCGACTCACAGCAGATGTTGGCTTCTGTTTTCCTGCTCATTTGCCTATCCTTCTATGGATCGATTGAGTGTTTGCTTGAAGCTCAGCAATCAATTATAATTCTCCGATTGCTCGTGTTGCACAAGCACTAACAAATTGTGCTTCATGTTGCTGCTGCCAAAATATTCCAACAACAGATTAAAGGGTTTAGAAGGGCAACAGCTCGTAACTCATGAAGGGGATGTAATAAATCCTCTTGTGTTGTATTTGTTGATGGCAGAGGAAACATCTTCAATGGAATGAGTGTAGTGAATGAATGTAAAAAGGAAAAGCCTCTAGGACTTCTAAGGAGTTTATACGAATCGTATTGGAAGGATTCACTGCGAATTCAAGCTATCATATATTATTCTGGGCTCCCTCTTTCCTCATTATTCTTATCTTCATGTTTTATCTTCAGTTTTATTGGCGCTTCAACAAAAGCTTTAATGGAACTATAAGAATAATTACTTTATTGTGCCAATGGGCCAACGCCAAGAGCACGAAATCCATGTCATAAAAAGACAAAGAGTTTGCATTCACAAATATTTCAATTTCACCTATGATAGGTTCTTGTCGAGCTGCAAGTGATATAGCGAACTTATCGTATATTGAACTGGAGCTTAAAAATAGACCATAGAGCGGAGGAACTTTAAAAATAACATTTTGAGGAAACGCTCAGGTCCACGCCATTCATTTCATTCGCTACTACTGGACTGGCTACTGGACATTCGGAGTATTATTTACGACATTCCGTAAAGCTCGTTCCGTTCGTTCCGTTCGTTGACGCAATGCATCATGAGGGAAAAGGCTTGGTAAGAGTCTCTGGCGTGCTCACGACGAGGCGATACCCTCTGCCAGTGCAAGTAGTTTTCCATTAAATCAACATTTTCGTGATCCACCCATTGAAGGTAGATGAATTTCCATGGAATTGTTTACACACAGTTCAATGCGGTGATAAGAATGCAATGTCTAGTCTAGCCTGCTTTCTATGGAACTGCAGAGTTTCAAGTCAGATAACGATTTTCAAAAATCAACCAAAATCCATATATTAAAAATACAAAAATTATATAATAATAATAAGAAATTGTATAAAAAAAAAGTGGCTAATTAATGATAACATTTTTATGTATTTTGTCAGCACTGAATTTTAATCTTATCAACGGGTTGGCGTGGAAACTCTAGGTTGTTTGTAGTCTGCCAAGAATTCCCAAAACAATGCGAACTCGGGGAGTCATACAACATTGCGATAACAAGTCAAAGTGTAAATACAGTACTCGACACGAACGGCTCTTTGGATGCTTTGATGACCCTTCTATAGTTCGTATTGATTATCTTCTAAAATCAATATATCTGCAGGAGTCAACTAATCGGAATGAAACGTTAGAAAGAATGGCACGAACTGGACACAGTCCCCAACATTATAATATAGCTTTATATAGCCAATGGCCAGACATCGGCATTTGGGGCGAAATGCTGACAGCTTAACTGTAAGCCGCATATCAAACGTATTTCGCCGTCATTTCAAAGTAAGTCGAGTCTTTTGGATTTGCTAACGGTTGAAGTCTTGGCTTAGCAGAGTTTCAGTGTACACTGCTAACAGCGAGCAGGTATGCCACGCGTCGGCGGGGAAGCAGATGTCAAAGTATAGTCGGGGCAATAGCTGTGCAAACAAGCTATTGCCAATAGACGTGAACACAATGAGCGTAAGCTAATAGGAGCCAATTGGCGTGAGTAGGCGGAGGCGTGCTTATCAGAGGCGCCAGTGGCGGAGGGGCGCGTGAGGTGGGGGCGTCGCAATTAATAAGAATTCATCACAGGCATTTGACAGTGCAAATATAAGTCGCAGAAGGTAATTGCAATCTGGCAACCGAAACGCCAATGATACCAAATATCAATTCGTTTGGGTCATGTGCTCGATATCAATGGAACGCTGGAACGCTGGAACGCTCGAACGCTCGAACGCTTGAAAAGCCCTCATTATGATATGGCAAAGTGCTAGGCAACCGGGTAAATCTGTCCGTATGTAAAAATAAATCACTTATCAATCACATTGGAACACTTCGTGAACAATCGGCAGGTGGCAAAAAGGAAGTGAAGAAATATAAATAGAGAGAGAGAGCTAGATTTATCTCTTGCCCCTTGCTCGAGGCGGAGCCTACTGGAGAAGTCCAATGAATGAATAACAAATTGGCTGGCACATCTGAGCCCTTATCAGAACGCAGTCTTTAATATATTTTTGGGTCGTTAGCAAATTAAATAAGTGCTGATTGATTATGATCAGGAGGAGGTGACAGTGCCTATGCGGCACCTCGAGCGAATCAATCATATTTGCCCACGGTCCCACCACTACAACTGGGCAAATATTTATACCCAACACTATGTGTATATATATATATATAGATATAAACACGCGTATATATTGAGTAACGCACTTATGTCCGGTCGGTCGAAAGCTCGAAGCGTGTAGTCAGAGAGTTTCACACATGTTCACAATTTTATTGGCCCAAGTTGGCGCTGATCGAGCAGGGAATACCCTAGAAATCACAGCACTCTTCGGTCAGCTACTTAGTCATCGTATTGTACACCCACAACTCATCATACCCAGGACCCCGCTCCTTGATCCAGGGTATGCTAAAGCAGGCAAAGCCTTTGGCTTAATGAGGCCTCTCGACTGCGAACATGAAAATCGGCTTAGTGCGATATCAATTTGATATGCCCTGCAGCCCCATGAATTTCAATTAATATTTAAACAGAGTTATACGCCTATTGAGGATTAGATTGAAGTTTCCCTTGAGATATCCGAAGGATTAGGTCTGGGTTCTCCTAGCACTTTTGCTATCTGTGTAATTGACCTTGATTTGCTGACCTTGGCCAGGATGAAGTGGCACTTGGATCTGTGCGTTAAAGACGTAGTCCTTGGCAAAGCCAAGCCAGTTTATCGAGTCTGTACGTCCGGCCGAGGCACTACGTCTGCGACTCAAGCATGTCTATTTATAGATATTTGTTTATATTTAGCTTCTAATCAATGGGTCGACTTGGCTGATAAGATTGCGAAAAGCCCGCGAATTGGCGTGATTTGGACTCAGAGAAGAGATATCGCTGCCCGATGTTTCGATTGCGCTGAGCCATTCGCAGGGCTTATATAACCGGCCATAAAGTGGCGCGTCGCCTGCGGGCTAATTCTAACAAATCGGTTTTAGATCTGGTCATTTGCATGCACCTTAAAAGTCCATTTGTCATGGCCATAATTAGTTTGGGCTATTTACATTCGAGCTGCTTGGCCCGGCTCAAGCGCAACCAAATTTATATTATTTATCTACTTTTAATCTATGGTTAACTTATTTAAATTTAGACACCTTAACGTTACCTTCCGCGATAACGGTAAACCGCAGCACACAATGTACACAATTTTGTTGCGAAAGCCTTCGCCCGAGGCCACATAATCGCCCCACGAGATAAACGCCCATCGAGCACCCAATATCCGCTTTGCGCCCAACAGCCGAAGGGGTTTATCTAAGACCACGAAATCGCTGTCGAAGTCTCAATATTCCGCCAAAGATAATCTGAATTTTCGCTGTCCACTTTCACCGAGGGGTGCGCGAAGGCTTTTAAGAGCTGGCTAAGAATATGCAGGATCAAGCTAACGAAAGGAGAGCCGAACTGGAGGAACTGTTAGGCCGATCCCAGTTATCAATATAGCTCGACAGGATCTCAATCTATAAGTGAAGCCTTTCATCTTTGGACTCATTCCATTTGGGACTTACAGGTTGAATGGAATCCAAGAATCTCAAAATCGAAACTGACCTTTGAGGAGCAGAAAGCGTTTATCCTTTTAATTTATGTAGATTTTAAAACCTTTGCCTCGCTTTACGCTTCCCCTTGGATCCGGCCAGACTGCGCGCTGCATTGGGCAAACTTTTAATTGACAAAGGACGCATAAAGCAGCTCATAAACTGCCCATAAACTGCTTAATGAAAAACGGTTATCGCTTAGTTCTGAAATTAATTAAATGGGTTTAAGCACAAGATATTCTGATGCTGGCTTTCGGACTCCATCGATGTGGAGTTACCCGAGGCTCCTACACCGCCCGTTTTTACTCTGCAACTTTGAAGAAATTTTCGTTTTACCAGACCGAAATCAATTTGGCTGAAATCATCAGATGCGGCCCTGCACTGCAGGCAATTTCAGTTCCTGGGGGGAAATCGTCTAAAGATCGTGAGATCACGCTTGCCATATGGACTGGCCGGCATCGCTTGCAGCCAAGGCAAACACAATTATTATATGGGAAGGATGTTATATCCATATGCTGATTATGTGCCCACTCATCTGTGTGTACATACATATAAGGCACATCCATTTGCATTGCTTTGGCCGGGCCCACTGAGCCAATATTTGTGTGTGCTTTGGCAGCTCGAATTTATGTGCCGACCGGGCTGATTGGGCGCATTAACGTATTTACGTATTGACGCACTCTGGGTATATCGACTAGGATTCAAATTCAATATTTTCTACACCAGATCGTTACGGAAGCTACTCAGAGAGTTCTTTCGCGGGAGCGGTAAAGGGCGCGGGGGCGCAGCTTCTGCCGGAGCAAAGTGCGTAATGTAATGTGGCTCGCCGCGAAGAGATGCGCCCTTGGTCCGCTTGGATGCAGGGGTGTGCGTGTGTGTGTGTGTGTGCGTGTGTGTGAGGCGCCAGCTGTCGCAACCTCATTTCACGTCAAGCTGAGTTAAAAAATCGCAATGGAACGTGTAACAGTAAAAAACTATATATCATGGAATGGAAGAGCAGTTAACCCAATGAACTGTTCCTTGTTACAAATGTAACAAGGGAAAAGCGGATAATTAATTTCTGTGTTTAATTTAGCCAAACAAAACGGATAAATGAGAAAACAAGGGGCACAAAAATGCTGCATCCATA
>JABVZX010000352.1:1359262-1370553 GCA_020883565.1 Drosophila pachea
TTGTGGCGCCAAGTAATTTCTGTGTTAGCGTTAGATTTCAGCTATGTGCAGACAACGTACACCACACAAATGGAAAGCACATCGGTTATTAGACTCATAACTACACTGTGAGGCAGATACGTTGAAGTAAAGGTGCAATTAGTTGCTAACTGGAAATTGAAAAGAAGCCTAAATAATAAATAAAACGAATTGAAAGCAAATGTAGTCCGATTATCGGAAAAAGGGATTTCCGACTTTCTTAATTTGAATTCAAAAGTGAATGAAAGACAATTTTTGATTACAAATAATGTTAAAGAATTATTTCATGATTCTATTACATTATGTAGATTTCATATTGAAAGTGATACTTCTTTTTTAGCCCACTGTGCACTGGTTTCACACATGTGAATCACTGTGGCCACCGACGTGGTGACATTTGTTCATTAAGCATATTAAATAATTAGTACTCGTTGTTGTCATATTTTATGTGCTTGTTGCTTGTCGAGCACGCTGAGAGGCTAGGCATTGAACGAGCTTAAAGAGAGACAAGGACCAGTTTTCAATGGCCGACTCAAGTGTTGGCCTTTTGGCTTTGGCCAAAAGTGCAGTCTAATTGAACAGAGATTGGCTGTCGGCACTCTGAGCCAAGGTGAAATGAGCATTGACAGAAATCGTTGATAGATAATTAACTAAAAAGTAATTTTAAATTTACCATTTCAAGTTGAGTGCCTGCAACCGAGCTCTAAATATGATTGTGCGAAAATGGGAATTATCGATAGACAATGTTAACTGCTGCTGTAAGAAAAAATACCAAATATCGATTGCAAATTTGTCAGCTCAAGTCGATTATAACAGATCGGGATTCATGATCATATCAGCTTTCTCTTGTAACGTTCAAATATAGTTATTGTATTTATAGATCACCTTCGAAATTATCAAGTATAACTGATTTTGCATAATCAAAAAGAGTTGGGGCCGATTCGAGAGTAATATCTATATCTACGAGACTTGCCCCCGCCTCGGCAAAGGCTGATGCTGAAATAGGATAAATAATCGCTGCATGCATATGTATGTACGTATTTATGTGACAAATAACAGATGTAAATTTATGCAAATTGCATGCCGCGTTGCCCAATAAGCCATTTGACACTTTTGTCCACACGCGGCTGATTTGATTATTAATTATTTATGGTCCAACTATCGTGAATTATGGAAAGCAAATACCAAAAACCAAAAAAAAAACCCTCTCCAATAGAGTCGAACTGTCAAGCTGCGGCTGAAGTGGCGGTGGCTGAGCCGCTGGGCCCATTCCTTATGCTCTTGCGCCTTTTGGCCACGTTGGCAGCGAACCAGTTGAGCGACATTCCATTTGAGGCTCGACAGGCAGCGTCCATTTGGAAGATGCTAAGATTAATCAGCTGCCATAAGCCAAATGACAAGACATATACATCCATAGACACACATACGCGCACGCATATGTATGTGTGTATAATTGTTTTCTTTCCGTATCGTCGCCTCAAATGCTCAACTTTGTTGTTGCGGCCTAGTGTTATTATTGTTATAATGTTTATTTATGGCGAACGCAGAAAAAAATTAATTTCAAATTTGATTACAATAAAAATAATGCCACACACACGCGCACTCACGCACTCACACTTTTACTTACACACACACTCGCAGATGAACCACTTGTAAGCAGCGTTTGATTTACGCGTCCCAAAAGCGAGTCTAGGTAAGCAAATGGAAGAGTGAGCCATCGGACAAACGGTTGAACGCTTGTAGGTGTGGGTACCAAGAGGGCCCAACCCAAAATTCCAACATTATTAAAGAAGATTTAGCTACAGTCCATACCAACAAAAAAATGCTAAGCTAAAATTTATTGTTTTCCATTCAACGGGTTGCTTCTCTGTGAGCGTAAGAAAATTATGCAAAGCTGTCTTTAAACAAATATCATAGACAAGCGGGACTAAAGTGGCGCATGGGCATGTTTATAGTTGTTCGCTTGTTCTTTTTGCCGAATTGGGTTACTTTCAACATCATTTTTTAAGGTCTTAGGTTACAAGCAACAACAACAAAAACAACAACAACAATAGCAACGCCAGCAGCTACGGCAGCCGCCAACTTTCAGGCCAGCTTTAGCTGCAGATGGCCCGGACTAACATTAGAACAGCCCACGCCTGGCTTATGATTAGAGTTTTCAATGTACCACGAGACACTCAAAACTGGTTTGTGCCAAATGAAAAAAAAATATATATATATATATAGAAATAATAAAGTAGAAACTGTGGCCAATGAATGGAGCTGGATTTCATGCTCGAACCGTGCCAAAACTTAAGTATTCATGGAAATGGAATGACAGCATTCGTGTGCTTGTGCAACCAAAAGCAAAGCAATCGAAAAATCAACTAAGTAATTGATAGGAGGTGTGGGCGAGCTGCTTATTAATTATCGAATTGTTAACAATTTCAGTCGAAATATAAATATATTACTGGCGCCGCATTTAAATAACTAATCACAATGGCCAAATCTGTTTTGTCGGCTCTTTTGCGTGGGCTCAACACAAGTCGAGTCGGACCAGCGGTAAATTGACTAGAATTCAGCTATGAATTATCGTAAAGGTCAAAAGCGATCCACTCCCAGAAAAAAGAAACTACATATATGACATGTAGGCACATACGCATTCGAATACCTCTACAATAATTGGCAACTGGAGTCGCTGCAACTCCGCAACTTCCCACACAGTCGGTGCTCAATTCATTCCCATGGCCAGTGAAGCGAGGGTCGCACATAATTTATAAGCATTTTTCATTTTTTCTATTTTCCAACTATCATTGACCCAAATTCCACTGATCAATTGACAGAGATTGTTAAATTACCTTAAACAAATGCAATGAAGTTAAACTGTAAAAATAGTTAACTTTAAGACATTTTTAAAAGTTATTGGACTATTTTAAACATACTTAATTTGATATATATTTGAATCTCTCCAGATTGCTGGCCTGAACTCATCAAGTAAACTGCTGAAATATGTCACATAAGACGAGCGCTCGACGTGCCACCGATCTGGAGTGTCCGCTGGCGTCGCTTGGCCGGACTAGCAATGCAGTGCGAGATCAGTTAGCGGCGGCGCACTACCACCATCCACATCCATTGAGCTCCAGTCCGCTAGACCCGCAAGCGTATAAAATGTCGCGCAAGTCACCAAGTCTCGGTCTCAATGTCAACGAAGCCGTAGCTAGTGACGATCTCTATCCGCTCGCAGCTTGCAGCTCAACGTCACACAGCGACCAACAGACGCCACAAGCAACAACGACTACGACAGCCGCTGTGCTGCATATGGTGCAACAAAAGGCGGCCACATTCGAGCTGCGTGGCCGCCACACGCGGCATGAGCAGACCAACTACGCCGCACATTCCACCGCCTCGGTGGGAAGGCATACCCAAGTGAAGAAATCGCCCGAGCTACAAGCCGTTCCCGCACCGACAGCCCGAACGAACGCTCCAGTTCCCCAGCCACGCAACTTCCTGACGCTGGACTGGTTGCACGGAAATAGTGCGGATACCGAAGACTCCAGCGACAACAATGCTGGCGGCGCAGCAAACAGCAGAAGGAGGGGCCAAGCCCAGGGCGGACGTTGCAGCGTTCCGACTGTGTCGAGCAATGGCAGCGGAGCTCAGTATCTGCTGGACAAAAAGATGGAGTCGCTATACCTCGGCAATGCACTGCGCGCTCTGCCACTGGGTGCCGAGGCGAGTCAGTACCAAAACGAGCGCTATTATCTGGAGGACTACAGCAGCGGGAGTGGCAACGAGCGGTTACCTGGTAAGATTGATACTATTTGTGAAAATATAAGGATCTGCATTTAGCACTGGATCTTGGATCTTGCCGAGAAATTCTCCAAGTCTTTATATTTCTATTTGTATGTCCATTATCCGTTTGCGTATTTGAGGTTGCACTCTATTTGTTTAGGTTTCTTTCGGAGAATAATCGATTAGGCCAACGACTTAATATATCGTGTAATATTTGGTTTTCGGTTTCTATCTCAATAGAACGTCTGCATCATCCACGCAACTCCAGTCCCAGCGAAACAAGTGGCTCGGATCGCTATTTGCTGAATCGCAGCACCAACTCGCCCGCCAACGCCTTCCAGCTAGACCATCATCACACCAAAGTGCAAAGTCTCTCCGATGGCCTGTGCAATATGGGTCGTTTTTCACCCAGCCTAGACCAGGGGTATGCGACGCTGGTTTCACCATCGCCTACAGGCCACCATTCGAGCAGTACATCGGTTTTGGTAGTGAACAACAATATAAAGAATAATAGCCCGACCGGGATCAGCGGTGGTGTTATTGCTAGTAGTACGCCGACCACAACTCCGCGACGAGGTTTGGCTAGCAGCACTACTGTCAATAGCACAGCTATCGGTCCGCCGCCCTGGAACCGTAAAGGACCCTACCGATGCGGACCATATTTCGACAGACTGCCCGATGAGGCCGTTGTACGCATCTTTAGCTGGCTGGACAGCTGCGAGCTGTGTAATGTGGCCCGTGTTTGTCGTCGCTTCGAGCAACTTGCCTGGCGGCCAGTGCTGTGGAAGTGCATCACATTGCGTGGCGAACATCTGAATGGAGACAAGACGTTGAAAATGATTTTCCGCCAGCTCTGTGGACAAAGCTGCAACGGTGCCTGTCCAGAGGTTGAACGCGTCATGCTGGCCGAAGGCTGTCGTATCTCAGACAAAGGTCTGCAGTTGCTTACGCGCCGCTGTCCGGAGCTTACGCATCTCCAGCTGCAGACCTGTGTAGACGTTTCCAATCAGGCTCTGGTCGAAGCACTCACCAAGTGTACCAACCTGCAGCATTTGGATGTAACGGGTAAGTTGGCTATAATAAATCTAACATAGAATGCGACTAATATATAATTACGCTCATGACAAGCAGGTTGCAGTCAGGTGAGCAGCATAAGCCCAAATCCTCATGTGGAACCACCACGTCGGTTGCTTCTTCAATATCTGGATCTGACTGATTGCATGGCTATAGACGACATGGGTCTGAAAATTGTAGTAAAGAACTGTCCACAACTGGTGTACTTGTATCTGCGACGCTGCATTCAAATAACAGGTAATGTTTCAAATTTGAAATGTCAATTAAAACAATCCGCTTACCAAATTTTTGTTGACAGATGCGGGTCTGAAGTTCGTGCCTAGTTTTTGCGTGTCGCTGAAGGAGCTAAGCGTCTCGGATTGTGCTAACATCACTGACTTTGGTCTTTATGAGCTTGCCAAACTGGGCGCCGCCTTGCGTTATCTTTCAGTGGCCAAATGCGAGCGGGTTTCCGATGCGGGTCTGAAGGTGATTGCTCGACGCTGCTACAAGCTGCGGTATTTGAATGCACGCGGCTGCGAAGCAGTCAGCGATGATTCAATCACAGTACTGGCTCGCTCATGTCCCCGCCTGCGGGCCCTTGACATTGGCAAGTGCGATGTTAGCGATGCGGGCCTGCGTGCCCTTGCCGAGAGTTGTCCGAACCTGAAAAAGCTCAGCCTACGCAACTGTGATATGATAACAGATCGTGGCGTCCAATGCATTGCATATTACTGCCGCGGCCTCCAACAACTTAACATACAGGACTGCCAGATATCCATCGAGGGTTATAGGGCGGTAAAGAAGTACTGCAAGCGATGCATCATAGAGCACACCAATCCGGGCTTCTGCTGAAGAAGCCTCAGCTTCAAAAACGTTTAAGCAAAGAGGCAGGCCATATGAGCAAAGTTGTTCTAAACAAGAATTCAAACACACAAATGATTAGTTGTTAATGTAAATACGTATCCAAGTATTTTGTACATATGGCTGGAGTTGATTAGCCTAAGGCCATAGAGCATTTGCTAGCTTTTAAGTAGCGCACCTTTTAGACTAATTCTTGCATAATAAATTATTTTCTATAACCTTTTAGCCACGCAGATAGTCGTAAGTCCTGGGCATCATTTTTGGTATATGCTGTAGAATATATTTTGGTCGCACATCCAATGTGCTGTAAGTTGTCTTGCTCTTCATGGAAATAATTGCGGCAACATCCAAATCTCGTTTACGCTCCAGCCAATTACGCACGAGAAAAGGTTTAATTTTAAAATGCGATTTTCGTGATCTTCTTAAACGTTTAATTAATGTTGCCAAATGCGTTATGTCTTTGAACACGCGCTGAGTTTTCCGGTCGATGTTTTTTAGTTCCTCTTGACGTTTAGCAATTCGTCGCAAGCTTCTACCATACCAGGACTGCAACGGATTAGCGTAAAAATTGTGAAGTTGTTCGGACATTTCTAACAGTCTGACCCGGTTAAAAAGTGTATCTTCGGGTAACTTCATTAGCAATCGACGGATCCTGTCTACTTCTTGGGGCTTAAGCTTCACTTTTTGCGACTTAAGCAAGCTATTAAGCTTTTCACGAATATCATTCATCGCTTTAATCTTTTCCATATATTTTTTGGCTTCCAGAGCCATTTTTTTACTTGCAACTTGGTATTTGTCCATTAGGCCATTGATTTGGTACACTAGCTTTCTTACTTTTAGCTTCTGAATATATTGATCTTGAACTAGTGTGTTCAAGTATCTCTGCCATTGCGCAGTATTTTCCGTCGGCATTGCTGAAAATTTTGAATTGTTTAAAAGTTATTAAATGGTTATATTATCGGAATTAAAATCGACATTCCTCGATATGTTGGAAAATTTCAATCTACGGTAATTGTAAAAACGGTCACATCTATATGAGGGTTGCCATCTATTTTAAAACAGCTGAGATAGCTTGCTTTGATTACCATATTGGATTGTAGGTTAGGTACGTTGTATAATTAGAAAGCCGTAAATTTGTTTGAGATTGCTTGCAAGCGTGTACCTAAATTCGCGTGTGAGTTTAAAAAATAATAAGTGTAACTAAAGCTGACATGGCGAAATACATCGCTCAAATTATTATTTTGGGCGGTCAGGCAATAGGCCGCGCTTTTGCCAAAGCTCTGAAACAAGAAATCGCCGCGTCTCAGGAAGCTGCTAAACGTGCTGGCGGTGGTCGACGAGGAGATCGGAGTGCCGAATCCAATTTGCGTACAGGTTAATAAGCTGTAAAATATAAGACTGCAGATTTCGAAAGCAACCGTAACTATATTCTTCACAGGAATGACGCTAGAGGAAGCCAAGCAAATATTGAATGTTGCAGACCTAAGTAGCGTTGAGTCGATAACTAAAAACTATGAACATCTATTCGCCGTTAACGATAGGTCAAAGGGTGGATCATTCTATCTGCAATCGAAAGTTTTCAGAGCAAAGGAGCGTCTGGATTATGAACTGAAAGCTCAAGAGCAAAATCGAAGATCAAAAACCGAGCAACAAGCAGAAGAAGCTCCTCAAAGCCAAGCCAAAGAAAGACGTTGATAAATTACTGTGCTTTCTACCTCTAAACGAAGCTAATGTTAGTGTCGTATTAAAGTAGTTATTAAGTAGATATTCTTTTTATCTGTTGTTACCTGTAAATACACAAACAGCCGGTCTCTTAAACCGTTTTGTTGAATGTGCTTAATTTGGTTACAATCAGCTGCTACACTCTAATCAACCCTGCGAATGTACAACATGAAGTTAGCTGCGTGGAACAGCTGGCAATAGATAACACTTAAATATATACAAATCCAAAATAGAATTGAAACGCAAATGTATTGTATTTAGTACAAAGTAAAGCGTGAACAATCAGACGTGTCAATTGGTTGTTTAATTATTGTCAGAGTCTGTCCTATAAGTCCTAAAATCGCAAAACAGCTGGCACATGCGCGAGTATACACAGAAATTCCAGCACAAAGCAAACACGTAAAATAACCACCAGCAACGTAGGCATCTTCGACTTTCCACGGAGAAAATTTGGCATTTAGAGCATCGTGCTAGGTTCTCTGGCCTTCCTGCGTGAGAGAGTAAGTGTCAAACAACGGTATTAGGGCAATGAAAATTCCGCTGTTCAGTCAGTTTTCAGAGGACCTTCGACGCAGGCAGACGGAAGTTAGCTTTGCTTGTTTCTCCAAGAATTCAAAAGTAAAAAAAAAATAAACTTTATGAAGTGGTAATTCAAAACGTTACGGTATTAAGTGAAAAGTCGAAGCCGTGATGCGTGTATAAATATCGATTAAACGCGACATTTTCACAGTGCCAATTATATTGACAGTTAAAACAAGTGTACTCTAAATAGTCACAATTTATATGCCTATTATTGATTTTCCTTGCCTTTGGAAGAAGTTTAATTCGCATTACCGTTAATTTGTATTACTTTTTATTATCCATTCCGCAGAGTGCTAAGAGAATTAACTGTAAAAAAAAATTTACATAACTTACCCTTTGAAAAAGTGAAACTGCATTGACGTTTAAGAAAGCCTATTACAAAATTTCTGCTTAGTGTAATAAAAGTTAAACCAAGGAAGGAGACATAATAGCTGCGAGTCAAAGCAGCGACGTTTGCAGAATACAACAAGAGAGCGAATCGTACTGACCGAGGAGAGCAAAAGCGGAAAAGGGAGCGTAACAGAGATAGAGAGAGAAGAGAGTATTGGTACAACCAATACAACCAGAAACAAGCGCACGTTCGCACATTCCTGCTCACTCAGTTTTAGTCGCGGATTCGGCTTTGCCTTCGTCTTGAGCTTCGTGTGGCACTCGTTTTTTGTGTACACGACGGCGCTAGGCTAATCCTTCTGAGCGCTTCGCAAGCAAATAGCACAGAAACATACAAAGGAGATAAAAAAACAAACATGTTTTCGGGTTTAACAAATCAATTCACCTCCTTGGTGGGTGCAGTCAAGGGCGGCGCTGGCGATGAGGATGTGCCTGTGCCCACTGGCGATGCTGCCACTGGGGCAGCACCCGCAGCCGCAGCCGAGGCAGCTCCCACATCAGCGGAACAGGACGCTGCAGCATCTGCCGGCGGCGAGCAAGGACTCGAAGGCGAGGAGGGCGGCAAAAGGTGAGTCATCTATGGTTTGAGCTATCCTAAAACATAATCTGATTGGTAAAATATGTTTCTCGACTCTTTATTGACCTATAAGAGCGTTCATCTATAGCTAACTCCACATCTATATTGGTATTTCGTATCACAAACGGTTCGCTCTATGCCTCCGTCAGGGATACACCACTTCTGACCCTCCCATTTGTTGGCGTGTTGAATCGACCTTGCCATTTCTAGCAATTCGCATATCGCCAAACTAACTTTCCTAGTTGGGCTTTGCTCTGGCATATTTCATTGCGATTCGCGTTTCGTGACTCGACGTGATTGGCCTAACTGCAAGCGAATAGCTTCTAAATTTAAAGCCTATAAATATATTTATTATATGCAATTCATTGATTAGCATCTATTTTCCGCTAACTACCAAAGGAAAACCTCTGATAAAGCTCTCATTTCAATCGCCCAATCATGGTAAATGCTTAATTTAGTTTGTTCATCTTTCTTATCAGTTAAGCTCAATAATTAAGATTGCAGTTAATCAAGGATATTTTTTGTTTAAATAACTGACAACATTTAAAGTTGGAGCTTCTTGCCGGAACCAGAAACGTTTTCTGTTTGCTAAAAAAAAATGTTTTCATTCCATTTGCAATTAATTAACTTTTTTGAATTACTCAGGAATCCGCATCAACATAATCAATCTTACTCTGTGATCTTTCGTTAGACGAATTGAGCCCAACTGTCAGTCGCCTAATGCCACATGTTGCTTTCTAATCATTCCGACAATCGGAACGCAAGTCCTCGCGAATTTTCAGGCCTGCCATGGCGCATGGCGGAGGGCGGAGGGCGTACAGCAGATAGGCTGCTGTCAAATGCTATTTTTCACTTAATTTCCCGCATTAATATTTAATTGTGTTTGTGTGTGTGTGTGTGTGTGGCGAGTAGGGGATTTGTCGAAAGTCAATGCTGGGCACGTTCTCTGTGGCAGCATTCGCCAGCTGCCAACAGCTGCTGCCAGACTTTGAAGCGTAGCCGCCGTCGACCCACTCCCTTCTCCCTTCTCCCTTGTCCCTTCTCGAGGGATACCCGCTGACACCTTTCACTGTCAACTGACATTGACAGGTTGGCCGAGTGTCGCTTTCGTTTCTTTTGTTACAGTCTTCGCTCTTCGCACGTGTGCGTATCCTATGCATAACCGCAAAATGTTGAGTCATGCTTCCACCCACTCATACGCCGCTGTGGTTTCCATTCAGTTTTCTTTTCGCTCAGCCAGCCTATTCGCAAAATTGCAATGAAAAAGCTTGTGTCACCACCAGAGGCCCCAGCTCCATGCAAAGGACCAGGGCAGCAGAGCAGGATTCTGGTGGTGGCTTTCCAGTTTCCAGTTCACTTTGTGCAAGTGCTGTGGATCGATACCAAAGAGAGAGAGAGAGAGAGTCTCCATGCAGACACAGGGAGCAAGATAAAGAGAGACTGAATGTGCGAGAGAGAGAGAGAGAGAGGGCGAGAGAATGTGTGTGTGTAACTTCGTGATGGGGTCGCCCTCCTCTTGTCTGTTGCGTCTGCAAAACAACGAAATGTGCACATGTGATGTGCCCCTCCCGCTCTCCCACCAATGGAACAGCGGAGGACGCTATTGCCGCCTGCCGCCGCTGGAGCATTTACTGTTCTTTGCCAGCCTATTCAATAACTGCCCATTCAGTGAACGCGGGGCCTGCCATTAGAGATTCCGAATCGCACGCCCCCTAAGCAGCGTCTAAATATCTATAATTTACGTTGAAATAATTTCATTCGTTTCGGCTTCGATGCATAAAATGAGAGCGTTACACATTCAGGAGATTCTTTGTTTTATATATAATATATATATTCTTATACAATGTGCTGATCTGCGACATGGGAAAACCTTAGAAAGAATACTAAACTATAGCTGCCTTAGCTACGTTGAGCTGGTCGTAAGCAACTATATATAAGAAGTCTCTTAAGTATTGGACTGTGATAGCGCTGTGGCCCCGATTCTCGTCCTGCAAAGCCTTCACCTGTATGCGCCATGCCAGGGCCAACGCAGTTGGCTTTGCCACTTGCGCGCTTTCAAGGACATTTTCGCTATTTGCAGTTGCTCTTTGTGACTGCTCTGTGTGTGTGCATGTGTGTGTGTGTGTGTGTGTTTGTGTGTCCTTGCTTTTGTAGTTGCTTCCATTGCGATTTTTAAATTATGTCAAATAAAAAATCAACAATCAGCCCAGAGCTGCCAAAAAGATCTTCAAATGAAGAGCGCTTCAGTAATTTCCTCCTAAAAGTATGCTACATTTTTCGCTCTGCCAGCTTTTAATTAGCCTGAGCAATATGT
>JABVZX010000352.1:1412104-1425865 GCA_020883565.1 Drosophila pachea
GGCGAACGACAGACACGAGATCTACTACAGCTTAAATGGTTCGTAGGCGGGCAAAAACAAAAGCTTCAATTTTAAGCTTAACTAATGCTCCAAATCATCTTGAATCATTCCCTACAATCGATCAAAATCGGAGAAGTACTTTGTTTTTTATTTACACTCATCGTATTTTTGTTTAGTTCTGCGTTTTGTTCGTTTCCTATTGTCTATAGTTCTGTGATGATTCAGACACGTCACATATATATGATGTCATGTTACGTGTAAAGCATCGTAAAGCTTTGAATGTTACTAAACTTTATTATGTTTTACAAGATTTACATAGTTAAATTATTTTTACAATTTATATTCCGCAATAGAGAACTGCTTCTAGAATAGCTTTTCCGTACAGATTCGCTTGCATAAACCGGGATTGTGACAGCTAAGTTAATTATTATATGTTATACTTGCAGCTGCTGTACCAGATGCGACGGGCATGTGGGTAGATGCCGTATCATGGCCATTGGAAAATTTTTGTTCACGGCTGTTTATTGATCTCTTTCACGCCAAATGGGAGGTGCGTCATGGAGCAGCCACGGCGTTGCGCCAGCTGATCAATTTGCACGGCGCGGGCGCTGGCAAGTGTGTGCAGCAGAGCCCCGAACAGATGCACGAGGCGCACGGACGATGGTTGGAGGATGCTGCGATTCGATTGCTCTGTGTGCTCTGCCTCGATCGATTTGGAGACTTTGTTTCTGATCAGGTTGTAGCCCCAGTGCGCGAGACTTGCGCGCAAGTATTGGGCACAATTGTCAAGGCAATCGATGAGCCCAAAGTGCATTGCATTGTGGATATACTGCTACAGTTGATACGGCACAAAAACGAATGGGAGGTGCGCCATGGTGGCCTGCTCGGCCTGAAGTATGTGTTTGTAGTGCGCGAGAATCTGTTGCCAATTTACCTGCCCAAATCTTTATCGGACATACGACTAGGTCTACTCGACGCCGTCGATGACGTTGGCGCTGTGGCGGCGGCAACACTCATACCAGTAGCTGTTTGGCTGCCAAAGCTGCTAAACGCCACGCAAGTGTCATCCATTGTGAAAATGCTGTGGGATTTGTTGCTTGACCAAGATGAGTTAACCTCGGCCTGCAACAGTTTCATGGGTTTACTGGCGGCCATTTTATGTCTGCCCCAGGCCGCCAGTTGGATTGAAATGGAACCTATCGGAACACTTGTGCCTCGGCTTTTCCCCTTTCTATCGCACAGCACCAGTTCCGTGCGTCGTTCGACTCTACAGACGCTGCTCACTCTAACCAGCAATGAGCGTACAGAGTTAAAAAAAGAACCACCTGATGTAATAGTGGAGCTGGACAATAAATCAGACAACGCGAATGGCAAGCAGCAGCCGCTGAAGCGCAACTTTGGAGTGATGGATTGGAATTGGCAGTTACTGCAACAAGCTCTACGTCACATATATCAGCGCCTTTTAGTAGAACCTCGGTCTGATATCCAGTCCCTGGCGCATCAGGTCTGGTGCAATCTGATAGAGCATGCAGACTTGGGAGCACTGCTGCACGCTGCCTGTCCATTTGTATCGTCTTGGATTTGCCTGGCAATGCAACCGCCACGTCTAGCGTTTGACCCTGCGGTACTCATCAGAGCTGGTGGGAATGGTGATGCGGCCTCAGCATCTGCCGCTAATAATCGGCGTCGTACCCTCCGGATGGGCGACGATTTGGGCGGTGTTGCTCTGGCCCAATCGACAGCCATGCAGAAGTTGTATCTGGGAGGTAGCGAAGCCACTCCTTTGGAAGTGCGAGAGGCCAACTTTATGCGTGCTCGCATCACAGCATCTAAAGTGTTGGGCGCTCTCTCGCACTACCTAGTGCAGCCAGCACCGGGTGTGGTCTATACCCCGCAGATGGAGAGTCCCACAGACTGTTATACGAAGGTGCTGCTGGGCCACTTGAATTCGCGTTCAGCGGTTCAACGAATTGTGTGTGGCTTAATAATTGCATTCTGGGCTCTTGAAGATGAGCCAGTACGGCCGGGTCCACCAAATCTGCAAGAGAAACTCCATAAGTGTGTATCCGAGTATTTCTACTACGACGAAGTAGCCATGTCACTGACACGACTGTTACAGGAAGCACAGGACTTTATAGCGACGTTGAAGCAAAACAAGATACCTATGAACGACTTCAATAATGCCAAAATTCTGACACTTGACCAGATAGAAGCGGTGGCAAACTCGCTCAGTGACAATTTGCGCAGCTATTCGCTTAAGCCAAAGGTTCTAGACATGCTTTTAGAGCGGAAACGCAGCCTGCAGGTGTCATATCAACAGACGACAAGTGAGCAGGCCGCCTACCACGTGAGCGCCCAGGCCGCATTGGCAAGTGCCATTTGTGCTCTCCACTGTCTGCCTGATAAGCTTAATCCCGTTGTGAAGCCATTGATGGAGTCCATCAAGCGAGAGGAGTGTCTTTTATTACAACAGCTATCCGCAGAATTTTTGGTACATCTTATGGACCAAGTTTGTGATAGAAATCCTAGTCCCAACAGTAAAATCCTGAACAACTTGTGCACTCTTCTTCGCAGCGATACGGAGCACACGCCCAAGCTGGTAAGAGCGACTGAACAACTATATTATCCTAGTCAGCAATTTCATTAGGTCTTATAATTTGTTTTCTCAGGTAATGCCCGTTCACACGTTGGCAGAGACCCGGCAAAGTACCAGTGTGAGTGACAACGACACCTGTGATTACTATGGAATTCTTACGCTTAAACAACAGCAGGCTGCAAGCAGTGGGGCTTGCAGCAGTAGCATGGGCACTAGAACTGGCTCCGCCCCGTTGACAGCGGCACCTAGAGGTCCAGGTCGACCACCGGCCAGTGAAGTTTTGGCTGCTGCGGCAGCTGCTGCAGCCAGCAGCGAGAAGAGCAACTTACAGGCCAAAGAAGCAGAGGCGCGACAGTGTCGAACTCAACGATTGGGCGCTGCATGCGCCATAACCAGGCTCTGCAGTAGCTTCGGCGCTCGGATTTTGGATAAGGTACCAATCTTTCAGCAGTTAATGTTTGGGAAGCTCGGCCAATTCGTGAGCAGCACGGATGAGCAGACGTTGGCCAGCACGTTACCCGACTTGATGACCTGCAACGACCTGATCAGCTCAATGCAATTGATCGAAACGGCAGCACCTCATTTAAATGTAGCATTACATGACCAACTTTTCGCATTGCTGCCACATCTTGGATTTATTGTGCGGCATCCACTGAAAGTATTGCGGCACATGGCAGCGCGTTGCATCGCTGTTTTGGCAGAGATTGATACATGCCGGACAATGCAGTTCGTAGTAACGGAGTTGCTAGAACTTTTGATGAAAATTGAGCGGCCTATCGAAAGGCAGGGAGCTGTGGAGGCCATTGAGCGGGTTGTTCATAGGCTGCAAATCCGAGTAGTGCCATATATTGTGCTTCTGATAGTACCAATACTCGGTGCTATGAGTGATCCGGACGAATCGGTGCGTCTCTTGGCTACACAATCCTTTGCAACTCTTATCCAATTGATGCCATTGGATAGTTCTGGCACTGAATCTAATAAAAATATAGTGCCACACATCAAGAGTCAACCATTGCTGGAGCGAAAGACGAGAGACCGAGAATTTCTGGATTATCTGTTTGCACCGAAGACCATACCGGACTATCATGTACCAGTGGCGTTGAGTGTTGAGCTGCGAGGTTATCAGCAGGCGGGCATTAATTGGTTATGGTTCCTTAATAAGTATAATCTGCATGGAATATTGTGCGATGACATGGGTCTCGGTAAGACGCTCCAAACTATATGCATTCTGGCCGGCGATCACGTACAACGCCAAGAAGCAAAACTGGCTCCGTTACCCAGCCTAGTCATCTGTCCACCTACACTTACCGGGCACTGGGTGTATGAGGTGGAGAAGTTTCTGGCACAGTCGCCAGTTTTAAAGCCTTTGCACTATTTTGGATTTCCGATTGGACGCGAGAAGCTGCGCAGCCAGATTGGTACTACGTGCAATTTGGTGGTGGCATCGTATGATACTATTCGTAAGGACATTGAGTACTTTAGTGGTATCCACTTCAACTACTGTGTGCTTGACGAGGGACACATTATAAAGAACGGCAAGACTAAAAGCTCCAAAGCTATAAAGCAGCTAAAGGCAAATCACAGATTAATCCTTTCTGGCACGCCTATTCAAAATAACGTGTTAGAGCTGTGGTCGCTTTTTGATTTTTTAATGCCTGGATTTCTGGGTTCTGAAAAACAGTTCATTCAACGCTATTCGCGACCAATTTGGGCCTCACGTGATGGCAAGAGTTCGGCCAAGGAGCAAGAAGCTGGCGTGTTAGCCATGGAGTCGTTGCATCGACAAGTTTTGCCATTCCTGCTGCGACGAGTAAAAGAAGATGTGCTTAAGGACTTGCCTCCTAAAATCACACAGGACCTGCTCTGCGAACTGAGTCCCTTGCAATTGCGCCTTTACGAAGACTTTAGCAATAAACATTTGAAAGACTGTTTGGATAAGTTGAATGATACGGAGAATCTCGGTAGCAAAACACACATATTCCAAGCACTTCGCTATTTGCAAAACGTGTGCAATCATCCAAAGTTGGTGCTCCGCCAATCCGGTGATGAGCTAAGCAATGTGGCTTCGCAGTTAGCACTTAGTAATAGTACGCTTGATGACATTGAGCATTCAGCGAAATTGCCGGCTCTAAAGTAAGTAACTGAAGAAATAAGTTATCGTATGTTTCTTTAATATATTGTTATGTATTACTATAGACAACTGCTTTTGGACTGTGGAATTGGTGTCCAAACAGAGTCGGTTAGTCAGCATCGAGCACTCATCTTCTGTCAACTGAAGGCCATGCTGGACATTGTCGAGCACGACTTGTTGCGCAAGCATTTGCCCAGCGTGACTTATCTGCGTTTAGACGGCAGCGTACCAGCCTCATTGCGTCAGGATATAGTGAACAATTTCAACAGTGATCCCACTATCGATGTGCTTCTATTGACCACCTTGGTATGTTATATTTGGTATATTTGTGAATCTTGCAATTGAAGAACTTATGCATTTTTTCTTATGACGTGCAGGTGGGCGGTTTGGGTCTAAATTTAACGGGCGCCGACACAGTTATATTTGTAGAGCACGACTGGAATCCTATGAAGGATCTGCAAGCTATGGACCGTGCCCATCGTATTGGACAAAAAAAAGTGGTTAATGTGTATCGACTAATAACACGTAACTCACTTGAGGAAAAAATTATGAGTCTTCAAAAGTTCAAGTTACTTACTGCCAATACGGTGGTGAGTGCTGACAATGCTTCCCTTCAAACAATGGGCACATCGCAAATCTTTGATCTATTTAATGGTGACAAGAACAAAGTTGCTAATAGTACAACAGCAGCGACCGCAGCGGGTGGCAGCGGTGGAATGTCCATGAATACCATTATTGAGAACCTGCCAGAGCTATGGTCTGAGCAACAGTATGAGGAGGAATATGATCTTGGCAACTTTGTGCAGGCGCTGAAAAAGTAGAGCTGCCCTAAACTTCCTTTTTAAGACTTGGCACCTAAACCTTTAACTAATTACATTAAAATTAACACATGCATTAATATTAAGCTGAAAAGTAATGAGTCTAATTTTAATGTAGCACATTCTTGGAAATTTTCGAGCGTTTCCTTTTGGTGCATTGTAGTAGTTACAAAAGAAAACCATTGAAGTTCATAATAAAAACATTTGGAGTCCAAACTTAACGTGAAAGTTTTACATGTGAAATGAATGGATGTTTTTATTTAGTACAACTATAAATGCAATTCGTGCATTTAAACCGAGATTACATTTCGTGAAACGGTTAACATACAAGCAGCTGTTTCGTTTATGTGGTGGAAAGTCGATAAATGAGCAAGCAGTTCGATACAAAAAATACCAAAGAAGACAAGTTGTTGAATAGCTACAGTACAACGTACAATAGCAGGTCTAATTTTTTAACCATTTTAATTTTTTTAACCTTAGTTATTTGATTTGGTTATAAATTCTCTAATTAGAGATTTGTGAATATTCACTTAGTAAATGAGATAACAGATAAGGTGAACCATTTTTGTATATTTTTGCATACTCTAATAATCGACTAAGAAAAGAATAACAAAGTAGTTTCTATTTCACATACATAAAAACGTATGTTCATATACATGGGTTCAGTTATGAGAAACTTTAAAATATTTAGGCCGTTATGAATATTCAAGCCTATACTTTGTAGTTTTACTTAAAGAAATGACCATTAGCGAATCTTGTTAACCTACTTAAGCAATATTTTATTTATAACACAGATGATCTTTTTCTTCTAACTTAAACTGGATAAGCCTAAGTTCATCATTGCAGAATGTTAATGTCATGGTTAATTATAAGATATTCTATTATACAAAAACGGACATTTTCATAAACGAGAGCGTTTCAGATTCGATTCTCAAGTCAGCTTTTCGCTGTTCTAAATACGCATAATGGAAGTAAACGTATCAAAACATCACTAAACACGCAAAGGCAATTAAAATTGTTTTAAAACATGCAAACTCCTACAAGTAATACGCTCCTGCGACTGCCAACAGCAGTCGGGGTGTTGGTTAGCCAGCTTAAATAGCAGGTAAGAATGCACTCTAGCCGAGTGTATTCGACTTAGCCACACTCTACATTCACTCGACATTCACATGTGTGCCACAATGGGGAACAGAGCCCTCGTTCCAGTGGCAGTTGGCAGCCGAAGTTCAATGTATTCCGGTTTGAGGATTGCAAAGTCAATTGACTGCAGGAAGCATAATGGATAAAGTGCATGGTTAAGGAGCACGCATTCCATCGGTGGAAGAGTTAGCCATTCGAGGCGTGGAAAGTCAGCCAACGGCATGAAGCATTCTATACTAGAGTGTCTCTGTAATTTATCCCTACACGAAATCTAATTCAATTAAGCAAAGTTAATAGCCTTTGCGCAACATACGTCACCGTCAAGGCGGCCATTGTATGTAATTGATCTTTGCCCACTGATTGCTCCCCATGCTGAGGCAGTTGCAGTTGGTCATTATATGTGCGCGAAACTGAATGCACCGAAGGATTACACAGGTACAGAAGCGGGCGGGCGATCAAGACTGCTCATAGTGAATGCCTTGAATTTCTGCTTGCATATGGCATAAAAATGTGCGGATCGTGTTACTATTCCCACACATTGCCTGGTAAATAAATAGCTATTCAGTTATAATTCTGTATCTTTTTTACTTATTTATCGAAAGTATTACTTGTAGGCTGATTTATGAAGACATCAAATCTCAATTAAGTCACAGAGAAGTGATAAAATATATACACTATGTCTACGCTAATCAAACGATATGCCGATAAGGTAATTTAGACAAATGTTTTAATCGGCGCTGTAATAGCTTTGCATATTTTACTTTAAATGCGTTACCTGAGTGTTGCATTAGCATCGACACCTGCTCATCGTCTCAGCCGATCCGGTTATTACCTTAAGTTTGTTGGGCCATTAAAAATAAGCATGGCTTCATCTTGGGCAGAAGCCAGCTAAGCTTAAGGCTACGATAGCGAGCAAAAAAGAAATGACACGAAGAACGCAAATAGCTTTAGCGTTTGACTATAGATTATTATTAGTATTAGCTGAGTCTGATCAAATTTGGCACAGTCTGAACAATAGTTTACCAATAGTTTACCTTTAAGCTCGAATTGCTTGCGCTCGAAAAATATTTATGCGAACGTACACAGTTGAGGGCACGTATGTGCATATGTAAGCTAGGTTCTTTCTGTTGAGCATGCTTTTGATTTGTCATATACGAATGTAAATAGATATGTATGTATGATTGTATATGTGGCTGTCGAGCTGCACTTGACGAGAAAATATTCGGTAACGTTCACAATGTGTATACATACGAACGGTCTATATATGGGCACATATGTATGCATATAGAAGTAGGCACACTTAGTTGAACAGACATACAGGTGTTTAGTGACAATCGTGTGTCTGTGATTTATGCAAATGGTGCAGCATAACTGCAATAACCAAATAGTTGGTCGCTTTGAGAAAAATGTGGCAAAGCATTAAATGGACTGGCTACAGAAAACGGACTTCGAGCAATCTATGCAACGCATGATGCCAGTAACCTGCCTTTCTGCAACTTCATTCATTTAATGCCGTAAAAAGTGGCAGCCCAGTGCTAGGCTTTACTTTGCTCCACAGCACAGCGAAGCACTAGAAGACAAAAAGAAACCCAACAACAACAACAACAAGAACAAAACACAAAAACACACGCTAACCAATAAAACAATTGAGAAGCTGTAAAAACCACAACAAAGAAGAAGAGATCCAAACTGGTTTTTCACACAACATAACTGAAACAAGTTGGAGCTGTTTATTGAATGTTATCTAAACAGAATGTTAACAGGCTGTTAACCGGTTAGAGTTCGCATTGCTCGGCTTGCATGGCTTGCCATATGCTGCACCTGCAGATCGCGATCGAATAAATACAAATATGTCAACACTGCTCGTCGTTTGAATAGGGTCTTTTCTAGATGGAACATATCAAACTTAAAGAATAATATTATATATGCTCTAAGATAGAATCAGTTTCAATCTCTATCATATACATTTTGTACTGCCTGAGCTCATAGAAAAAAAAAAGAATTATTAATAATAACTATGCAAATATTATATATATACACATGCGCACAAATTCCCATTTTTGAATATATGTAATTCACATACATATAAATGTTGTGTTGTATATACTTATGTATATATAATCCTTTTACTTGTATCACCAGCTAAACAACTAACAAAACCGGTTTACCAGTTTACCACAAGCAAACCAGATTTCTTAACCGTTTCGAACAGAGCGCCCACTTGTTGCCGAGCTGCTGCCATGGTCGCCAAAGTCAGTTCCACGCCAGCTACCTGTGATTTCTGGTGTTATAATTGTCGTGCGCGCTTGGCTCTAATATTCAACACGAACGTCGCGCTAGTCTCCGCCAGCTCAGCTATGTGTGCTCAAAACGAACTGTAAAAAGCAAATCGGCCAATCTGCAACCACTCTTGGGATTATTAATCAACCAAATTCCTTCTAAGCATTGCGGTCTTCGCGGCAAACAAAACCTCTTACGCGTACAAAGCAATAAAATGATGTTCGCAATTCTGTGAAAGAAATTATAATTGAAGAAACGTGCCAGTTACAAGAGGTAAAGAAAAATCGGGTTTTATATAATAATAATCTGTTAGGTGGGCAATTGAAAAAGTGTGCGTAAGATTTGAGTAGATGGAAAGCATGGAGGATGAAGTTGAAGCTTCATTTGCACTTTCTTTTCTCGTATGTACAGCCGAAACCAAACAAACCTGCTAATGCAGGAAACGAAAATACAAATACCCCAAAAGTGAAATCTTCGCGGCGACAGAAAATTTGCAAATTTTCAGAAGAGATGCATATTAACGACTGTAATATATAATGTTCGTGTTCGCCATAGCAAATCATCTATACCATTTATATACTTAACAGAAAGTGTCATCATCAGTTGTTCATCCCTTCAACGTGATACTGTTATATTCAGAAGCGTATAACAGTCCCACATGCAATTCGACTAATGTGTTATAATTGTGTTACAGACTGAGTAATAGAGTACTCAGCTTGTGTGAATTAATTTGATAAATCGTAGTGCATTTCCGTCGCTCGTAACTGCAGGACGTCTTGTCCCGAATTTCGCTTGGGAAAGCCACATTATGTTGGGGTTGCCGATTGGGGTCATGTGTGGAGAGCGTTTGCAAATGCCCGTAAACTGCTGTCGCAAGTACGCCTAGAGCGACGCCAGATGAACAACATCAACTTGCCACACTACTTTTACTGCTCGCGGCCGCAGCAGCAGCCGCAGCCGCAGCCGCTGCCGATGCCACAGCCAAACTGTTGTGTTGTTGTTGTTGTGCATTGGCACGTTTTGCGGATTTTTGAGCAGGTTAAAATGATTTTTGGTTAGCTCGTGCGGGTGTTTGTGTACATTTGGCCATTGCCGTGATGATAAAAAAGTGAAACCTAAATCAATGAGACTCCTAAAAAGGATCGACAACCACTTCATAAACCTATCGTACAGATGTACGATTTACTTTAAAGAATTTCCATAAAACCCAATCGAAATTTTCTTTTACTATTTCCTCGTCAGAATCGGCTGAAGAAATGAAGTGAAAGTTGTCCTTATATTTAAAATACATTGAGCTGTCTGTCCCTATCAACGAAGCGATGGTGAGCAGTGCCGTGGAAGCTTTACTGTACTTTGGCTAAGTAGACGTTACACATTTTCATGAAGTAAGCACTTTAACTCAGTGCGCGGCGATTTCGTAGAACAGCGGATATAGCTGGATGGATATATATATATATATTACTATATATGTAGTATGGCAGATACTGGATGTCTGTCTGTAACTGTAAGGTATCTGCACGTACATTGCTCGAGCTATGCATTTTTCGGGGTGTTTGCATTTTGTGGCTTTGAGGAGGGATTTTGTTTAGTTCGGCAGTTTGGAATAACGTCTGTTGAAATTGGAAATGAGACACCAGAGATAATATTTCTGGTGGTTAATCAAAAAAATTGGTGTCTCCAAATGCCTCGGGTCTTGGCCGAGCCGTGGCTCACATCTGAAGCTCAACCTTTGGCATACATACAGCTTTTCCGGTTTAGCCATTCAGATTTCTGAAACAAAAGACACAGATACAGCGTGTAAATATTCATGCCTATATTAGCATATAGCTGCAGAAATATAGATATTCAGAAATGTGTATAAATGGTAAAAGTTTCGCATGACAAGATATACAAGCAGCAATTCGTGTTAAGACAAAGCGATGCGATGAGCTCAAAACTTATCAAAAACAAGCCGAATGGCTAGTCGTGTCTAATCAGAGCAACTCGACCGTGAGATAGCCATTCTGAAGATACCCAATAAGACAGTCGATGATACACATTAAGCCACGCAATTCATCCTCAATGTCAGTGTGTAATGCGTGCAGTCTCTGTCCAAATCTCTTTGGAGTAGGGAAGACCAGTTGTGGGTGATGAATATAGATGAGTGGCATTAAGTAAATCATGATCTATCATGATCATGGGATTCCATTAAAAAGTCTAAGATTTGTTGATTCATTTTTGAGTGGAAAATCATAGCAAACAACGCCTGTTTTCTGGATAATTGATTATCAATTCGTGCCATAACGGATCGGAGCAATTAAGTGGATCGCTGTTAATGAATTGGCTCATTAAGCCCCATCGGAACACATATTTATAAGCATCACAGTAATCAGATGTGCAATTAAATAACAAATCTTCCATTGGCGGCCATTCCCATGTGTGAAGTTCGCCACGGAGCTGGCGGAAGATTCGTTTAGACTTTGCTCCTCGGAGCTGGGCGAAGCGAGGCAATGCGATGCGATGAGATGTTCTGTTCGGCTCCGTTCACGTTCACGTTCGGGGCTGGCATGGACGGAAGTCGAGACGGAGTCGTCTTATCTGACTCCCGACTCCCAGAGGCCTTTATATGGACGGTTCTAAAGTGGGCAACGAGAAAAGCGCGTAGACAGCTCCAAGATGGGCAAGTTAAATATTTATTGCATATTGATGTCATTCCATGTAAGGCGCTGCCAGCCACCTTTTTGCATATATAAATACATACTTACAGCTGCTTTAGCTGATATCCTTAAGCAGAGCTCGGGCCACAAAACTCGTTTCTATTTATATGTATTTATGCAATCGACATTTTATTGGAGTGGCTGGACTGGATTCCCCTCCTGCCCGTCCGGCCAGCCGTTGCATTATCCTGCACTTGATTTGCATTCGATCGTCGATCTTCGATTGTTGCTCAAATCAAAAGCTTGTTATTCCTTCGACTTCACACATTCTCGCAAATCAGCGGCGAGGCATAAAATTGTTTGTCAACGGCATTACAGATGCTTTATCATGGATCCGATCAAGTTTCGGCTCAAAAAGTGTGTCCAGTCTCTCTGTCTCTCTTGCAACTGGAGTTGCGTGCGCCTCGGCCTGAGATAACTTGTCCAGTTCAACGTTCTGCTGCTGGTCGAACAAAAGCTGAAATTACGGCAAACCAGTTCGCCCAAAGCTCGCTCACACCCTCGGCAATTACAACAGTTAATATAACTATTACGGGAAGCTAATCAGATCGCGTCGTTTACGGCTGGATGCTCCACTGGGAACTGCTTTCAGTTAGCTTGGGGTGGACAGACAGTCGGGACAGTCCAGACATTCCCATACAATTATTCCCTGAATTAATTGCCTCACTTTTGACTAAGCGCACATTCTACTCTCTCTCTCTCTCTCTCTCTCTAATGTTCTCTTGCAGTTAAAATGAGTTCACGGTGCGCGGCTAGTCCCCGGAGCTCCTGCCTTCTGAGCCTTCTGCTGCTGCTGTGCAGTTGCCAGTATACGGTGGGCGTCTTGGGCAAATCGCAAATGTGTGAGGTGGAAACGGGTCAAACTAATATCATACTGGATATCGAAGAGAGTCGAGGGAATTGTGAGTATGCCCGATGGATGAGTGGTTAATCCCGTTCTTCAAATACCTTCAAAGAGAGGCTGAAGCCCCCAGCCGGGACAAATAGATAAAACAATAAACGAAGAAGAAATATAAGAATATTTCCTCTTGCAAAACTAATTACGAATAACAGCATGCATAGCCCAGCCGCAACCTGGCCCATATGGGTAGTACGGCCTAATGGGGCAAGCGAGAGAAAAGTGTAAATGAAGTCCGTAATTTCCGCTCTTCCTTGTGCCGTGTGCACGCTCATATACACATTCTCCAATAATTGCACAGCTAGCTTCCTAGCAGACTCTTGAGTAGAAGTGAATTTCCCAACTTCTTAGCCGTGGATGCCAGAAGACAAAGAGAAAGGCCGTCGGCGTCGACGCTGCTCTTTGCTGGTCTTTAATGGCTAGCTGTCTGAGCTGTAAAAAAATAACATTCTCGGCATTAAACGGAGCTCTTAATAGCCTAATTATGCATTGTAATTATAACTCGCAACGTCCACAGCCACTGGCCAGACGACAACTCCGGCAGAGCTGCCCATATTCGGCGATCCGTATACGGAAATCGCGCTCGACCTAGTCTTTCCGAAGGGACATCCCATATTTTTGCTCGAGGGAAAGAGCCTCAAGTTGATTCAGCCGCTCGATCGCGACGAGGAGAATCTAAGTCACATAGTCTTCCAGGTGAGTTGGACTACGGCAACGGTTTGGAGCGACCCAAATATGGCGCCCACTTCGCTTAACAGAAGCTGCTGCTACTGTGTGGGCGAAACAGGGAGAGAAAGCTCTCTGAGCGGTTTATTACCCAGGGTAATAAGTGAAATGGATAATTTCTAAGAAATTGCTTTTGGATTTTTCTCTCAGGTCTCTTGCACCATTCGGGAGTCGAATAAGAAGCGCAACATCCCGCTTATAGTGAGGGTATCGGATATCAACGACAATGCCCCACATTTTATGAATACCCCCTATGAGGTCACTGTGCCAGAGGTAACAGCCATTTTATATACTTATATATCTATGTTAATGGGGACTTAAATTAGACTGATGGCAACGAATTAATTTGTGCTGAAACGAGCCCACAATTCACTCACAGCAAGGGAAGGCTGCTCACGCAGCTGGGAAAGGCTGAAATGCCAAGTTTTTGGCTGCTTTGAGAGTTTCATAAAAGCATCTCTGATGGGCTGCACCAA
>JABVZX010000352.1:1442886-1464083 GCA_020883565.1 Drosophila pachea
TCGACGCCCAGTCTCCTTATCCGTACCGACAACGGCTCAGCCGCCACGATTCAGCACCACGCGGAAGAAGTTCGTGCCGTTAAAGAAGCAGACTGGCCAAAGCACAACGAGCACTACACCAAGTGTTCCAATCACATCAGACAAGCCAACGGAACACCAGCCTCAGCAGCAGCAGCAGACCAGGCCCACAAAAAGCAGCATTGATGTGACCTTTACGACCCATCACCCGACGCCGCAGGCGGAGATTTTCCCAACCGAGCCGACGAGTATAACCAAAATGTATTCGACCCCGAGCGCTGGGCCGCTTTTGACTGGCAGCACGCCGCGCCCACAGCTGTCTGCGCAGGTAGATAGAGCAAAGATCCCGAACTTGGACCCGGCTGAGGTGTACCATACGCTGGGCCAAAAGAACACGAAACTGGAAAAGGAGCAATCAGCTCAGCAAGCTTCTAAGCCAGCAATGAGCCTCAGCGATATCTTCAACAATATAGCCGAAGAGGAGATCGGCGTCGTCAACAACTACCAGCAGAATCAAGGATTCGATGCTCAGGGCAATCTCATTCAACCGCTTGCGCCTTCGCAGCCTTCGCCATTTGCCGTGCAGCCACAGCAGGCGCAGCAATCAAATCCAGCTGCGAATCCAAACAAGAATGTCCTGTCAGTGTCCCCATATGGCAACGAGCAGAAAGTGATATCCAGTAGCCCAGACAGTTATGCCCACCAGTATGTCTCGTATCAGGTGCAGCAGCCAAACGTTATGCAGTACCGGCCCATTCCTGGTCAGATCAACAACGTGGTCATTTCGCCTGGCCAACAGTCGGCTTCCTTCGTGCTGGGCAGCCAGCAGCAAGTGAGCCATCAAGGAAATTTCGGCAATGTGCAGGGCGAGGATTCCTTCCACAAGGAGACGGGTAGTGTGCAGTACGGCCAAGTCATCAATGAGGAGATAGCCAATGTCAACAGACCACTGCCGCCCAACCAACAGCAGCAGTTCCAAAGCCCACAGCAACCAGCCGCTCAGAGCGTATACCAGCAAAGGCCCAGCTTTCCACCCAACCCACACACGTTCCAGGCTAATGACAATCGTGCACCAGCTACGAGTGAGCAATCCGTAGGTGGAGCAGCCAGCAGCTATCAGGGGCCACCACCCGAGGCACCCTCTCCATATCAACAGCTGCCACTGATTGGCTCGAAGCCTTCACAGAAGCCACCATCCAAGGCACCTGAGTCCTCTGTGTCTACGAATAGTAAGGCTCAGCAGTCGACAAGTTCGAGCGCAACTTCATCACAAACTAATCCCAAGGACACACAGGAGCTGTCGATCTCGACCAATATTCGATTCCCGTCTAACCACGACGACTCACTCGAGATGCATTCGTCTGTCGCAGCTTCGGGCCCACCCAGCTCGCCGCACATCAACGGCCACGCACAGCCCGTGAGCCTTCAGCAGCTGCAGCATGCCAATCCAGTGGTGTTTCCCAAGATCGGCGACGACAATGCCACTGGATCGAATGTCCAAATTCAACAGCACGAAGTGGTCAACCTCAAGCAGCACGAGCAGAAACTGGTAAAGTGAAATTCAAAGTACAGCAGACATATTTCATTAATATCATATGTTTCGCAGAAATTCCCAACGCAGCAGCAGATCCGCAATGAAGCGCCTTCACAGGACATGATGCCTCCACCGCGATATGCTGCATTTCATAACTCGCAGGGCCAGTCGGCTGGGCCGTTCTACAAGGAGTTCGATCGCAAAGCTCAGCCTCCAGGTCCAGGTCCTCACCCCAATACAAACCTGCCCAATATTTTGCCGCAGTTCCGTCCTAATGCTAAAATTTCCATTGGACACTCACCGAACTTCAAGCACGAGCCCGGAAATTATCGTCAGCCGGCGCCAGGACTGAAATCCCCCTACAATCCTTCAACTCCTCCCCAATTCGCCAACAGACGTCAGCCGATACAGCAGCCACAGCCCATGCCGAGCCGTTATCCAATGAACCGCATTTTGGAGTACGATCAGCTAGTCGGTGCTCCACATGTTGCTGGTGCCGTGAACAGACGTGTTTACCGACTACCACCCAACGCTGGCCAAAGGATGCCTCATCTGCGAGACCGCATGTATGCTCGTCGTCCCGGTAGTCCACTCCGCACGATCGATAACTATTACCCAGTGGAGCGGCATGCCCCGCTGACCCCAGAGCCCCCATTGCACAACGATGGCAGCAATCTAGAGGATTACGAGGAGGAGGATTTGGTTATAAATGACCCACCTCAGGCGCCCAACAAGGACCTACAGAATGCAAGTGAATCCAAATTGGAAGCTGTCGTTACGCTCCAAATGCTTCAGTCGCAAAAGAAGACTCTGAATGGCGACGACACTGGGGCTGGCGAAATCCAAGTGACAGCTGATAATAACCCCCAAGAAGCCCTAACTGGATCAGTTATCGACGAAGGCTCCAAAGCAGTAAATGAGGAACATGTTAACGAAAAGCGGGAATCGGCCTTGCATCAGGAGTCAGCGGCATCCTCGACAGTTGAATACCAGAATACTCCCTTTTCAGTAGTTCGGGAACAACCCCAGGAGCCCATTTTAAAGAACAAGAAACCGCAATCCCTTCAGCAACAGTCCAAACTGCAGCCCCTGCACACGCAGAAGTTTCCATATCCAATAGAAAAGCCTGATTCCTCGTATACAAAGATCCACCCACTTCTTCCAGTACCGGGAATGCTTGTGGCGCCACGCATCATCACAGGTGGCCAGAATAGTGGAACGGAGGCTCCGATTGCTATTGCGTATACTCCGACAGAATCCAGTTTCATACGTCAAGGTCCGACGAAGCCAGACCTCGTACTCCCACAAACCCAAACGGAAGAAGTTCTGAGTAATGATTTTGATTTGCGTGGTCACAATTTTGAAAAGAACTTCATGGCTCCCTTTTATCCAAGCGTGAGCTTAGGTGCCGCTGGCAACTCTGTGAGTGAAGCGTCGCATCCTGCGCCAAGCAACTGGAAGATAGTCTCTTCTCTTCCCGATGAAAAGAAATTCGAAAAGAATAATATTAATCGTGCCGATGTTCAGAGCAGGGTAGATAAAACGGTTACCCAAACTGCGAATCCGACTGATACGAATACTGAAAAATATTCTGATTTGGACAGTTTCCAGCCACAATTACAAGGTGGTTTCAAGCCTATTTTCCCCGCTGAATTCATGCAAGCGGAGCGACAGGCAAATTTGTCTGAAGAGAAACACGACCCGATCGAAAACGATAAACCAGTAGCTTTGGCACTGACTCGAGAGCAGACAACTCCATCTCAAGCTATAAGTAAAGATGCTAATGCTTCTATTTCATCGGTGGCTTCGCTTATCAGTACGTCCACTGTGACGACAACTAGTCCTCAATCCAACGTAGCCGAAATAGCGACTTCAACGTCGACAAAAGCTCCATCAATGAAAAGTGAGCTGTCGAATCAAAAGAAATCTACCTTTGAAACGAGTCTCGCAGCATTGCTTTTCGGTGATGAGGAAGAAGATTTAGAAGGCGGCGCCCGCAAAACAGTCCGAAAGGATAATCCACCAGTCAGGCCGTTGAACGTGGCTAGGATGGGCCCGCGAAGCTTAGTCTTTACATAGGAGTTATGGGCGCTTAGGCAAATTGTAGCTTGTATTATTAATTAATATGTAATGTATAGAGCATGGGAAAGATTTGAGATGAGAAAATTGCGTAGAAAAAGCTTATTTTTAGCCGTAAGCTCAGTCCGTGCTATAAGCTAGCCACCAATGATGTAAACCCCACGACTTTTGCGAATCTGATTTGAAATATGATTGATTTCTTATTAGACTCCCGAATCGTCGCTATCGACTTACAAGCATGTGTTCAAATTAACGTCCAACCTATTCGATATCTACACATATATACGCGCAATAATATTTATTATATTTATTTGTACACATAATGAATAAAACGTGTATTCAAAACGTCAATTTGGAGTGCTCCTGACAATGCGGTGCTGGATTTGGTTGTCTTTAAAAAAATATATTCACAAGTTGTATTGTTCTCTTTTATCGATAACATAAAACTCAGAATTACCAATAACTTGTCGGTATTTTTATGAGATATTTTCGATAACTTTGACACGAATAAATAGAGAATAAAACTTTATTTCTAATATTTCCTTGGGGCATATGTGCCTCATACGTGCTTAAAATAAAGAAATTTCTATATTTTCTCGTGAGCTCTGCATTTTCGTAGATGAAAAATGGAAATATATGTATTTCGACTTTTTCTTGTGCTAGGAATCGATTGTGTTGCTTGAATAGTTGTGGTATTGCGCATGTACCACTTCAAAACTTTCAAACACTCCTTATTCTATTCTCTTACTATACTTTATTAGATGTATAAATGAACATGTTATAAAATCGTTCGCAAATACCACATTATCATTGAACTTTGTACAATGTTTTTATAAATGTAACCTTGAAACTTGAACATATTACTTATATCTATCTATATTTATTTTAAATAGTTTGTTATTAGTTGTCGAAACAAAGCTTGGTGGTTCAAATGTACTGTGGGCAGTTGGAACAGAAAATCGAATATTCCTCTTAAACAGAAACTTAAGTAGTTTACTAGCGAAAATGCATGTATATTTACAAAGCATATAGACTGCACCTTCATTAAATGTCCACATATTTAATTTCCGTGTCAGACTCCCGAATCAGTACCAATTGTTCCAACCGCTCGATTCGCAACTGCATATCTTCTTTATCCTTTTGCATCACATCAATACGTCGTCGCAGCTCTTCGTTATGCTTTCGCAATTCCTGCACCTGACGATATATTTCCGATGAAGTTGGCAGTTGCATTATGTTGGGAGCTTTCGCTGTAGTGAAGTCGTTCCCGGTACGCAGATTTGTACGCATCGTCGGACTGCTTGTAGACTTATGAGTAGTCCCATTGTTTGTGGTGCCCACAGCAGTTCCTGCTGCTGGAGAAGGCCGTATTTGGATCGTTTGCACTGTGCCAACTTGGCCACGTAACGTATTCGGGGCTGCGGGATTGTGTGTAACTTCATTTAACACTTGCTGACCCTCATCATTGTTAACTATTTCATGTGGTCTGACCATTGATGGTAATTTCAGCTGAAATAAATTAATATCTTGTTAGTATTAGATTTTGGCATTTGAAATCATCAAACCTGACGGGAGTGCAACTGGCGCATGTTCACTAATTTGGTGCCATCGGGAAGTTGGCGAACAACTCCAGAGCTAGTAAACAAAGTATGATATTAGCCACAGCTGGACAGAAAACAAACCGAACTTACCTTGCTAATGTTGCAGGTATTTTTTGTAACGATTTTGGCTGATCGCACAGTTTTTTGAAGTCGGTTAATGATATAATTCGTATATTCTATTTGAATATAAAAAGGGTAATCCTTGCTCTCTAATGAAATAAAATTTTGTAACTTGCCTTGTTTTTTGTAACTCCTCCAGATGGACTTGCTGACAATGAGTCCTTCTGTTTGATGACATTCATACGTATCTTTTGAGGAGAGTTGGGGGTTGCTTGATGCACACTGGACTGCATACTGACTGCACTGTTCCGTGAATTACTTGGCACAGATCCGTTAGCACTTTGCTTCATATTCGAGTTGCGATTCGATTCATGCAAGAGCATGCGTCCACCTTCTGAGAGCACGAGCTTTCGCCCATTTCTGAGTGCAGTATTTAACATTTTTGTCGATGCTTCATCGTCTATAAAATCCAGCAGAATTATTAAATGTGTTCATTTGTACATTTCTGTTTCAGTTTTTAATAATCTACCTATTTGATTGTCATACATCATATCTGCAATGCCGTGCGTCTTGAGCATATTAAGAGCCGAATTTCCTAGCATGTTTGGACCTAAAAAAATAAAATCGGTAATTTACAATTGATGAAAAGTGAAAAAAAACTTACGTCCGCGCAATGTTTCTAAAACATCCATTTTATCCTCGACCGACATTTCGGTGTCTTCAAGGCTGTTCATTTTCGTAGACTCATCCATAATAGAGTTGACAGCCTCGCTGGTTTCTTTCTAAAAAAATTGTATTAGTGTCATGTACTAATAGGGTTATCCATTTTAAAGTTCATGTTACCGTAAATGGTTTTTTATGTATTGAAAACGTACTTTTATAATTTGCGTTTTTTGCTTCGGTTTGCAATTAAAATTGAGATATAAGGGATTTAAAAGTGATTGCAAAAAAAACAAAACAAAAACTGTGGATAGCTATTGAGTCTAAAATCACTTACCTCTGCTTCTTCGTTAAGCTTGCGACTGGCCTGTGATTGACGAGCAGCTTCCAGTTCTGCTAATATATCGGCTTGTTCTGTCAACACGGCCAGAGCGATAGGAGTTTTGCCAAACTTGGAGACTAGTGTAACGTCCGCCTGATTTTTGAGTAGCATGCGAACAATACTTTTGTGCTTCTTCTCCACTGCCCAATGCAATGGTGTCATGCGAAGCTTTGGAATACAACAAATGCAATTGCTCAAATACAAGCCAAATAGGTAACATTGAAGATTTTGCTCACCATATCACGTGAGTTAACAGCACATCTCAGACTCAGTAGCAAGTTCACGATTCGCTCGTGACCAAAGTAGCAGGCCAAATGCAGTGGCGTTCGGTCTACTTTTGTCTTGGCTTCCATATTAATGCCACCTTGCAATAGAATTTCGCAGATTTCCAGTTGATTGTTCATTGCAGCAAAATGCAATGCCGTCATTCCCAGCTAAAATTGATAGTTCGCAATTACAGTAATAATAATAAGATTTTCTCTTTGACTAACCCAGTCTGATGCAAATGGGGCGCCGTGTGCAAGGGCAACTTTAACGCCAGCAACATCGCTATCTCTGGCACATTGCAAAAGTTGTTTCCCCAAATCGACGACCGTTGTGGGGCCGGAAGTGTGACCCTTTTTTAACAGAAGTTCACTCTCTGTCCGCTGTTATTATTTGCAAATAGATTTAACTTCACGACAACTAGAGTTGATAACACTTACGATTTCATATTTCAACAAATTAGTTAGCTGTTGATTGAGGGATTGTGTCTCCATTGCCACACTGCCATCAGCGCGCAAAGTTGCGACTACTTTGCTGTTCCCCGTAGTTCCAACTGCGGTGCTGAGCATTTTAGCAAGCAATAACTTTCAGCAACACACGTTATGTTCAAATGACATTACTATCTTTCAATATTTACGGCAAGGCACAACAAATACTAATAACTTGAATTGATCATCTGTATATATGCGAGATTGGGAGAAACCGATCATCTATTTGTTGATCTTATATCGATACGAATATCGATGTGTACATCGTTCTCTATTTTTAGCAGTTGTTTTCTTCTTAAGCATTACCATCCACTTAGTTAACATAGCGTCCTACACTACAGTAACATGTTATTCGATAACATAGCAATATAGAATTATCGATATTTGTTCAAATCACCTCTTGAAGTAACTGACAAATGAACTGCTCCTTATACACCGAAGAGTTTTTTATATATTGCAAACTTAGATAATTATTCCACAGCGGTCGGACACATGTTTACTTGACGACGCTAAAATAAATCAAAGAATACTTGTTTATATATATTAATTTTTTAAAGATCCCATAAAAAAGCAAGATCAACCGATTTATTAAAATTACGAATTGCGAAGAAATAGGTTTTCTGCTGTTATTAATATTAAATTAATTACAATATATAATTTGAATTTTTTTTTTAATTTTAAGTTTGCATATAATTCGATAAATTTAGAGATATTAGATAGCTAAGCAAACGAAACGTCGGTTTCTATATGTTTAATCCCATTACTTACTGGCTTTTGCTTTCCTGAAACAAAGTTCATGGCCCCTGGATCCCTAGGCTTCCGGAAGAAGCTAATGAAAGGTCGGCGACATGCAGTGTCTTTCTTACTATTCAACATCATGGTCCCGGTTACGGTGCTCGTACTGGTATTCATTTCATATTTTTGAATATTTTTGCATTTCGACTCTGAATATTGACTTGTAGATTTGTTGTTTGAAAATTGGGGTGTTACAATGCCCCACTCTAAGAAATCGGAGTCATGGAAGTCGCTTGGTAACTTGTTATAGTCGTACAGCTGCCCTGTCGAATCTTCTATATTCAATGGCTTTCCGCAGAATTTCCTCTCCAAAGCGAGGGCATTCAAAAATGTACTTTTCCGATTAGCGGAACGAAAACTGAAGTTATACCACTTTGTCCATAGCCTGCAGAAGATACGAATGCCGTTTTTCACGGTGTGTACTCCTAACTTGGTACCATCTGGTATGTTAACAATGGAACAGGAGTCCAAATAAATCCGACCCTTATATATTAGTTGATTGGGCTTGAGGATATCCTGCTTACAGTAGATTAGCTGTTTATCGAACAGAAGAAGGATGAACGTGCTGTTCCACATGCTGTGATTAATGCGCGTGGCGGTTGCTTCAATGAAAAATCGGCTACTGTCCAAATTCAGCTGAGGCCCCTTTAAGTCCTGCAGGCCGACTTGATAGCCTGCTATGATCTCGCTGTGGCGCCTACACTCGTTCACAGCTTTAATAACGGCTTGCATTTTCTTCTGCGCCAAGGCGACGGTTTCCTGTGTATCAGGTATATCAAGCTGGGACACATCAATCTGTTCGTGATTCCGTCCTCCAATTTGCTCCGAAAACCCATTTGTGCTACAGTTGGACAAGTACTGGCTTAGCTTGCTCAAATAGAGAGGATAACGGCAGATTCGTTGCACGGGCACTAACAGGTGTGCAGTGAGGGGTAGTTGATTCATACTCATGGATTCACGACAGCTTATCGGATTTGTTGAAAAGTTCTTTATAGTCTAATGCAATTATTATCGAACATTAGAAAAACTTACTTCTCCAGTATTTGCTTCGCAGCGTTTATTCGATCGTAGGACTCGAGCTCATGAATGGCACTTGAATAACAATTGCAATAGTCCGAGTAGCAAAGAAATCCCTTATGCTGATCATGGAAAATTCTCAAGTTTCTATGAAGTGTAACTGTTACAGAGCAAGGCATACTCACCATATTGAGAAAGACCTTCGATACTTGATTCTGCTGGATACCTTTGCTCAGCGCTTCGAAAAACCGTTGATGGAACTTGAAAATGGCTAAAAGGTTCCTAAATATGGTTAGTATGCTGTCTAAGGAGAATATATCCCTTCGTTTGTTCATGGCTGGCAGATACCTTGAAGATGACGACGATCGGTGGTTATTTGATTACTCAAAGCGTATATTGCTTACCCTTCGAATATATCCGATAGAAGACTAATGTAATTCATTTCAGACTCGAGCAACTCGCGCATGACACATTGCCGAAATGGATCTACATTGTCATCGACTTTTGTGGTTTGGATCCGACTCATTGCCGTTATGGTGGGATTATCACCACCTCTGATACGAAGCGGAAACATTTTCTTTCGTACATGAAAAGAATCCATTTACGTAACGCTTCTCACTGAACAGGATCATCGATTCTAGTCGTTAAGGATCCTACCTAAAGAATATGCCCCATGCAGCGGTCCATGTGCAGCTCGTGGGCCAGCAAAAGCGAGACTCTACAATGCTTCCGACTGGATGGTCGTACAACTGGTTGCAGTCAAAAAGTTGATGCGCATTAGTAAGCCATGCATCAACAAGCAATTAATTCAATTGAAGCTTTGTAGAGTACACTTGAAAAAATTTTGTTTGATTTATAAATTTTACCAACACTATTGATTTTGAAATGGTTTTTCCAAATAATCTTTTTGATTTATAAATCAAATTTTCTGTACTTTATATTTAATAATATATACAGAAATTAGGAGGCATTGAAATATATAGGTAATCCTTGAATCAGGAAGGGCTTTTCTTAAATGGATCCTAAAAGAATATACTTACATAATAAAGATTAGTTAGCTGCATATACAACTGTATGTGTTATAAATGTATATAGTATTTTCCTGTATGTTGGGAATGGTTCCTTGTATCTTGTGAAGGGAAAGTTATCGATAGAATATTTTCCTTTAGAATTACATTTTCTTCTTTCAAAAGAGTTTTAGGGGAATATAGCCTAACAAATTTTCCTGTTGTGATTAGCCCGGGTTTATTTATTTAAAGAAGAGGCAAACATTCAATTTTGAGTTTGATTATTTTCGTCTTTAATTATAATTGTATAATATAATTTTTTAATTTTGAATGTTTTTGCACAATCAATACAGTGGTCGCTCACACATAATATCCGTCTCAAAATCATAGCCACGCTTGAATCTAAAATTCAGAATTTCATTGATGTTCCTGTTATTTGATTTCATGTATCAATTTTGATTTAGTCCTTGTTATTCGCGAACTTCTTTTAAATTTACAAATAAAGTATTTGATGTTGGTAGCGATCACTGTAATTGAATTGTATTTCTTGCTGATTGAGTTTAAAAATAATTGTACAAAAATGCAACTTTTATTATTATTTAAAAATATTTTTAGCTAAATTTGCGATTTCGTAGTAGCTTGTTTTAAGTATTTATACAAGTTATTTTAATTAATTATGTTCAATCCATATATATGAGTACTTGTTGAATTTCTTTTTGTATCCCCATTTTCACGATTTAATTGAACACTTTAAGTGCCTATCTATGTAAGTTGTGTTGAATTTGATTTTAATTTCTTTTGCTTAGTTACTATAAAGTAACAAAAATGTGGCAATAATTGTACACTTATTATATTTATATATACTCATACATTAAGAACATTTACAATTTGGAGGGCGAAAGCGAACATATATTTAAATGGATAAGTATTGATCTTCGCGCGAAGGAAATCTGATGATCAATGCGATTAAATGGTATTAAAAACCCAATCAATATTGGAATTTCATTTTAATTATTCATGTATGATAAATTAATGATTATTATAATGCATTGAATTTAGTGAATAGATGTTTAGTTCTTGAGAGAATGAATGGAGATTATTCTGCATTACAAGTATTCTGGTTATGAAATGATTCGTGTGGCGCCTTAAGATATTTTCTAAATACAGTCATAAGATCTTAAATATATACAAGCCGATGAGAATAATATATCTTTTCTTAATGAAATGCAATGCGAAGCCGAGACACGACACAGCACACCGACGAATAGAGTCAATGACATTTACACGTTTACTTAAAAGCTAGACAACATTCACTTTGGCCTAAAATAATATAATAGAATAATAACAGTGCTGCAACGCATTATCAACTATTCTGGCTACATAACATTTTTCTTTTATATATGTATATATACTTTTGGTTAATCGAATCGGCATCTAAGAACACACAAAGTGAGTAATTAAACCAATTGCTTAGATTTTCATAAAAAACCTTTCTCACAATATGCCATTCGTGTAATATTGGTACCCATCGTACAGCTTTGTCGATAAACTTTTTAATGAGTCCTGTACAAGCTGCTCCACCTTGCGTTCCATTTCCTGTTCAGTTAAATTCATATGAAAGCGTTTTCGGAGATTCTGTACTGTGCCGGCACATCCGTTCTTAAAACACGGCAGTTGCGCATCTAAAATAATATACTCATTAATACACAGCCTCTCATTGAAATGAATGTGTATACATACTGCTTCGCATAATTTCAACAAAGTTTATGATGCGATCCATGTGCTTGCGAGCAGACATCATGCCGACAAGTAGAAGTCGGTTGAACTCGCGCCAATACTCAGATCCAGTTCCGCCCATTACATCGACAAACTCATGTGTTAACTTGAACGGCGATTGTTCAAAACCTGCGACAAATAGTGAAGAATATAATAACCTCTAGTCCATTAGAATTTGGAGTTGCGTTACTTACCCAAATTCTTGGGGGAGATGCTAAGAATGAAGCCAAAGTCGATGTGTATTATATGACCATCAGCATGGAAAAGGATATTTCCATTGTGCCTACGGGGAGTAAAATACAGGTTATAGACGTTAAATTACTGTGAATGATATAGGTGAACCTACCGATCCTTAACTTGTAGAAGATAGGATATAAGGCAATAGGCCGCGCAGCTCTGTACGAAGTTCTTTTGAGCTTCGCGGAAACGTTCGCCTGTAGGAGGACCATATTCGTCGATGAAGTAATCTCGCAATGACTTATTCGAGTTCTTTTTTATTTGATGCAAGGATACGGTATTCAGTATGGGCTCAATCAAACCACTGTCATTCGAGAGACAAATAATCTTGTATGACCGCACCCATAAATCTATGCGTTCCTCCTCCCATATCATCTTGAACATCTGTCGCAATTCATATACAAAATAAAGGTTACTCAATGCTAGAATATGCCGGATTGAATAGTATTGACTTACCTGCAAAAGTTGCGTGGCCATCAGTTCTTGACGCAGATCATCTCCACACTTAACAATGGCTGACAGCAGGCGCCAGGTCGATAGATGACCGTAAGGGGAAGATTCCCGTATAAGTTTCTCCTTTTCGTGCCAAGGCTCCTGTAACTCACATAAATTAGACCATACATCTAGGGATCTTACTTAATGCGCACAAACCTTTAGGGCCGCCGCTGATGGATCCTCGGGATCATTGCTGAAGGACTTTGTGTTCTCGCAGTTCAAATTGTTACAGTGTCGATTGCGAACATCCCCAATGTTAAACACAACTGGCGGTCCTAAGAATGGTCAGTTAATAATGAAAGCTGGTACTTATGGTGTACATCATGTGATGAATTTACCTTGATCCCGTGAATCACATGAGTCCATTGACATCTGCGAGATGGTATCCCGTTCCCTGGCCTTGCGCATGTACAAGTATTGGGCGGTGATCTGATCATCTTCCTGGGACCAAGCATCATCCTCGTTCAGATGCAGTCCGCCCAGTGATAGCAGACGATTGCTGTTACCATTACAACTGCATGTACAAGCCGGGTCAGCACATCCAGTTTCCACGTGGGTGTCCGTGTCCTTTTTGCGGCGACAACTGGAGCCATGATGTGTGCTGCTACAACTGGAGGTTCGGCTGCAGCTCTGATGCGTGTTCAGGCAGGTGCCTTCCAAGTGCTCCTCGCTCTTCGTGTGCCGCAGCGTAGGCATCATCTTCGGTATAAGAGGCGACGTGTAAATGTCAGAGACTTCGACTACCTCCACATAAATGATGTAGGGCGTCTTATCCTTGGAGTTAAGCACAGCAGTCTTTTCCTCTGTAATACGGACCACATGGTGTGGAATATCCGAGTAGAGCGGCAGCCAGACTCGTGCCGGCAAATTTTTATTTATCAAATTAAGAAACATGCGCAATGCCGAAGTCTTCTCCGCCTTGGATGGCAACGAGATCAGATTCTTGCCCACATTCATTAGGGATTTCATGAACTCCTTCTGTGGTGCAGTCTTCGGCGCACCGCAATTGCAAAGGGTGCGCTGTCCGAGTAAACCATTCACCTGTCCGCGGACTGTCTCGAAACAGGTGCAGCCATTGTCGAATGCTAGACCCGATGTCAGATCGCCGAGAAATAGCTTGGTTGGCGTGGTCGGCAGCGTTTGTGTCGTGTACGGCGGCTGCTGGTACATTCGATGTGATATGCTCAGCGTTTGAGGACTGCGACTGTCGGCCAACAGAACCGTGGCATCAGATTGAGAACGATGATGGGTTTTTTTGACGTGAGCCACAGCTGGAATCTGGCTGACATCTGGTTTGGTCTGCTGCTTACTTTCCTTCTTTGGAAATATCTCCTTCATGAGCGCCAGCTTGGACTTGCGGCTGGTGCTGCCACTGCCCAGCGAGTCAGCATTGTAGTTGTACGCCTCTAGCAGCCAAAAGCACTTCAGGGAGAAGTCAACGGACTTTCGGCAGCGTATGGTGAGGTACGGGTCTAGCACTTCGGCCAATTCATCCATTTGAATATACATTAATATCAACTGCGGTATATAGAGATCGACTTCGTGGTCAGGAAAACTGAAGATCTTGTTGCCAATAAAGCTTAAAACTCCGGGCTCTTTTGAGTAAAACAAGTAATGAACAGCAAAGTGGATATTAAAGACGGGTGATTCAAAGAATCGCAACAAGCCACTGGGACCCCGCTCATAATTTTGTTGGGCACCCGAGGTTGGCGCCCGGTCACTTATAAAGTATTTCACTACGCCCGGTACTGGCATTTTTAGCTGATGGAGCGAGTTAATGGATGAGCTTTTCGCCAACATCCCATCGTTCGCTGTCTCACTCTCTGCGCCTGGCAAGCGTAGGTTCAGAGTGAGCTCCTTCATCTTGACGTCTGCACCGACTTCTAGGGACGCCTCATTTGGGGCAGTAGGCGTTGTCGTCGTTGTTGTTGTCGTTGTCGTTGGTGTTGTACTAGCGACAGCAGCAGCAGCGGCAGCAGCAGCTTTCTTACTAGAATTAGAGCTGAGTAGACCAAAGAACTCTTTCTTCTTGGAAATATCAGTTGGAGACTTGACCATATCGTTTACATGCTCGACACTGTTTGGCGTGGTAGCTGTCAAGGTTTTCACCTTTATAACGTCTTGGTGTTCGCCAGTTTTCAGCTTGGCAGCATTCTTCTTCTCGTGATTCTCAATAATGCTCTGGGCCGTGCGGAATATTGCATTTTTGGTGGCACCGAAAAAGTTCTTAAAGAGCACCTGATCACTCCTAGTGCTCTCTGTGGGAGTGGCAACAGGTGTGGGCGTTCCCGCCGGTGTTACGGTGGGTGTCGTTGCTGGTGGTGCCGAAATATTGTTGACCAAACTCGTGATTGATGTGGGCAACGTCTCGGAATCCTCTTCGCGCTCTTTTGTTCCCGAATCGTCGCTTGACAAACAAAGTTCCGAATTAATAGCAGCTTGGGACATATTCATCACACGATATCGCAGCCGATCGTCCTCTTCCCGCTGTGATGAGTCCTGCTGGTGCACGGTCAACTTGGCCTCCTCTCGTTTTTGTTGCTTTTGCTTGCGAGACGGTCGCAACGTCCGACAGTCGTACTCGTTGGCAGCGTGCGATGGAAAGAAATATAAATCGGATTCCATTAGATTGTAGTCCTCGTCCATGGACGTCGTTTCCAACATATCGATGCATTCCGCCTCGCCGTCCGCTTCTCCATCGGCATCTATTTCACCTGAGTCAAGTGATTCATGTGAATGACATATGCGATTCAGAGATATTTGGTCCGACTCCGAGCCACATATGATGCCTGGAACAGATCAAGGTGAAGAGGGTAAATCAACAATTAAGATCACATAACACACCCTAAGACACAACAACAATTTAACTATATATAATAAGCTATATTTCCTTACCAGAATCGTCCGACCCTAAGCTAGTCAGATCCTCGCGTTTCTTATAGCTGCCATTTCTGCTGCAACTATTGCCGCTTCCGCTATTGCCATCGACTAAATCCTGACCGCCTGTTGTACCCATACCATTTGATTTGGGCCGTGTACGCAATGTTGGACAGGATTCAACTATACGATATAAAAGTAAGTGTCAGTGTTCAAATTATAAACTTTTCATTAAAATACTTACTAACTCCGCTGGGAGCAATCGGTTGGTTGCGTTGCGCATGGACAGTCACTCCGGATGGAGACTGATCCGCGGGTAACATGCCGGCAACATCTACTCCAGAGGCGAGCACTTCATTACAGGGCGCCGTCGTGAGGGCAGGCATTGGCGGGGATGTGGCAAGTGCGGCTGTAACACTAGCTGCAGTCGTTGCAATTCTCGCGCACATATTTGTGCTGAGTATTGTTGTTGGTGAACAAAATGTGGTCTCACTCTCGGCATTGGGCGAAGAGACCTCGACCTGTTGGTGTAAAAGTGTTCACTCAACATTAGCAGATCAACAAACGCATCTATATTTTCAGACAGCTGCCGCAAAGTCAAGTAGCAAACTATATTCAACTTGGCACCATACTCCACTAAATTCGCAATCATCTATAACTGAATTTACACCAGCAGCTCCTCGTGTATTTGTCCATTCGGTGTGCCTCTTTCAATAGCAAAACATTCTTACCCCAGTTTTAATCTGCTTTAATTTACTTCGACAGCTCCACGCTTTGATCGTTGTATTTTTCATTATCAACGCTCTTGATAAATACAAATATAAACAAACAGGAAGGTGCAAAAATATAAACGTTACTTAACATCTTAAATGAAGTACCTTTTCGGGCGTGCACCCATAACATGCTCATGTATATACTATATACATATGTAAAAATTTGTAAAATTCCTAACCAATTACTGTGGGCGGCTGTGGGTATGATTAATTATAGGCGATGCCTTCAATTACTCACCTCTGGTATGCGCTGCAACGCACTGTCGAGGCTCCGGTTGCGATGGTGTTGTGTGTGATTTATTCGAGTGTTGGTCACTTGAGAAACCGGCGGCAGCATAATACCCATAGATCTAAAATGTGAGAAAATTCTAAAAGATTAGACACGATTGGAAACTCAATTGATGTAGTCAATTAACACTATGCCAGCATCTGGACTATCTGACGCAGCTGTATTCATTGCTGAACAACAAACTATCTACAAATGAACTCATATATAGGCATATACATAGGATAAATATAGCTCTATGTTCAGATTCATAGTTGAAGACTCACGACATCGAAACATTCTTAAGGTAATTACTTTTACTACTTTTGCCTAGGCCTGCGTACAGTGTGGAAAGCCAGAAGGTTCATATAGCACTGCACTTGAAAATGAACGATCAAATTTTAGTAGCAAAAACTGGAGCACGAACCAATACAGCTGAGAGCGAATAGGCTAACAATGTTAACCTCATTGCAAAACACCGTAAACTGACAAAACAATAGCTTCACTTTTAACTATAGAATCAATTACGATAATTTCAAAGCTTTAAACTGCCCCTCTCCCATAAACATACAACTATATTATTCCCATCAATTTTTTTTCTTCACTTTGAGATCGTTATCATATACAACTCCCATTAATTTGGAATAGGGGTTCGGAACACGGGAGAGAAGCAAAGTATAAGTGAAATACTTATATTACGAGTACATTGCAGTTGTTGTCTCGACTTCTGTCTGATAACATCTCACGTCTCTGTTAACGACAATGAATGTTATGTTAATTCTCAAAGGGTAATGTTACTGGCATTAACAGCTGTACCTAATCTCGCTATTATTCGCTGTTACAATACAAAACCAATGCACAAATGCAAACAAGAAAAAAAAAGTTACAAACTCATCAATGCCGCAAACATCCTTATCATTCATAAACGAACGGGACGGAACATTTGTGCGAAAGTAATTTAATTGAATTCTCAGAATTCTGTGAGACAACTATCTGAAGGTATTTCTATTTTATACGGGGTGTTTCTCAAACTGAACCACTCCACCTTGCTGTTCTTTGACTCATACGTGCCTCGAGTCAAGTTCTTAATCAGTAAAAGGTAATCACCTGGTTATCTTGATTGTCAGAAAGTACTTAAAGTGTATCGAGTAAAGGTGTTAGAAATGTGAAAGTCACCTGAAATCCAAGCTCAAGTTCCTTTGGTGCGTTGAAATGCGTTTCGGTGGAGTGCCGCCCGTTTGAGCACCGTTCGGTACGGCACCAGATGGCGCCACACTTAGATTGGGACGACCGTGTACGGAGGGCATCGATTGATGATTGAATCCACGACTCAGGCTCAGTCGGGGCTTCGCGTATCGCACATGCTTGGGCGTGCTAGCCGCCGAGCCGATGGTCGGCGTTGAGCCCGAGGAGAGGGGCAATGTGATGGGCGGGGCTTTCAGAAATGCAGGCACATAGTCGTCATGGCCTTTGGTTAGCACAGGCGAAGCAAGCGGCTGTTGGAAGCCGGTATCAGCATCTGGCGGACACTCAACAACTGGTTCCTCCATATTCAGTGAGGACAACGTGGTGCTCGAAGTGGAGTGTAGCTCACCATTGACCATTGACGAGTTGCTGGCCAGCGATAAGTTGGAATCCTTGCCAGGATCGGCACTCCTCTGCTGCGAGTTTACACCCACCACAGTTGGACTGTGCACCACAGTACTGTTGCTGTGTTCGCTGGAGCTGCTCGTGCTGTTGCAAGCGGCCGTCGAGTGCTCGGAATTGTCATCCTCATCCGGCGGGGCTGGACTGTGCCTGTCGCCGGCCAACGCATAAATGTCCACATTCCCGTTCTCGGCCAACTTTCTACTGTGACTGCTCGTCATGCTGCCATTCATATTGTAATCAGATCTTCCATCCGCACTGGACAAACGCACCATCGCGGGTGCACAGTAATCGACTACATCCACGCCCGGCGCAGCCGCTTCAGCCGCTGTTGGACGGAAGTGCAGCTTCTCGCTGCTCTCCAAGAACGAACTGCTCCGCACATTCAGATCATCGGCGGCAACGCCCACCACAGGCGACAGCAGCTTATTAGCTGTCTCGATCTCGCGTATCTGGCGCAGATACTGATACCCATTATCCTGAGTCACGTGCTTCTTTCTCATGCCGCCGCCTACGCTCGCTATGCTCAGGCCAACCTTGCCGTCTGGCGTCGCCACATTGTTGCCAGCTGCTGGGCCTGCGGAGTTGGCCGTGTTGCTCTTCTTGGTCTTAAAGGCTGAGATGACGGAGTTCATTTTGATTGCTTTCGAGTTGAGGAAGTCTGGAAAGTCTACAGAGTCCGAGCGATCAGGTCACTCAGCTAGATTATTAGCTTGGGCCAGTTCCTTCAGTTCATTGGAGTTGAGTTCATTTGCTGTACAAACTGCTCCATTGTTGCTCGACGGATTCGATTCATTCCCTCGCCTAGTAATATCGTATATTTCAAAGTTCGCTGCAAAAACCAAAAACAAAAAAGAAAAAGAAAAAGAAAAGAAACGAAAACGAAAATGGAATTGAGTTATTTATTTCAGTAATTAACTGCAGGGCGATATAGATTTTAGTATTGTATACTGATTGTATGTAGCAGACTAAATTTTCCCATAGAATGGTTTTTATAGCTCATCAAGAAACCTGATATATTCCCCATTTGTATATTTACATATATATGTATATAATATACAAATATGTATATTAAGCTATACGAGAAAAAATCTTTGGCCCATGACCAAACGCGAATCAATGACGGCTAAACTCTATATAAATAAATCTGGTACGTATTAAATGTATACACTCAAATGGCCTTGACAGTGTATGTATTTGGGCGAGACATTCGAAAAAGTAAGAATATGTGTGATCATTTATACACACACAAACGCGCATATTTATCAAACTATAAAATTTAAAACAAGTTTGCCAATCTATTGATAATACTTTTATAGATATTGCGGGAATTTCTGGTTATTTTGAAGCATTCATTCGCATTGCATTCGTTATAAATTTGTAATTCAAATAATCGAAAAGCTTTTGCTTTCACATTTTCATTTGAACGACTTTATGGGGCTTATCCATCCTGGCAGCTCTTGACTTCGGGTGTCTTATGGAAAGCTGAGAATGTTTATAATGTTTCCTATAATTCCGATTATTTTGCGTTCTATAAACAATTTAAGGTCGTTAGCAACACATTACAGAATAATGTACCTCGGGCCATAAAAACAAGCATACAAATTTAATAAGCTGGAAAACTTAAAGGCAACAGCTGTGGATGAACTCGAAGATATGATTGTTAGAAAAGCATACTAAAGAAAATATTCTAAAAGTGCTCATTTCTCGAACTTGACCCTTGCACTATGGAATCATCGTATGCTTATAGCAATGGGATGATCATGGCCAAGAATGCGAAATTTCATCTCGATCGGATTTTCATCTACAGTACCTAAATATATAGTATATATATATGTATAGCTCTGGGAACGTTTATGAACTAATCTTTTGCTATTCGTCACAGTTTTCTTTTTTTTTTTCTATATATGTATATCCTATTTCTGGCTGCTGCGCTGACTCATATTTGAGATAAGTAATGATGTTTCCCAGAGCTCATATCTCAAGGACCATATGTTAACTATTTATATAATTGGTTCTTTAGCAGCTCCACTTGACGCTGAGCGTGGGAAGCGAAGTATAGGAGCATTCTAGGAGGGTACTTGAGCTATCCATTTTCTATAATCCACACACAAAATTTATATTAATTATTTATTATTTGATACAATGATTCTTGGAGCGTTCATGGGAAGATCTGTTGACTTGCTTGTAGGTCGTCTCGGAACACATCCTCCCTTTCATTGAGGTCGACTAATTACTACTCGCTCATTAAGATGTCTTGGTCGAGCACACCTATTCACTCTCTGGCATTCAAGGCAATTGGAGTTGTTAATTTGGCCAGTCGACTGCTCGCTCGGCTGTCACTGGCTGTCGAAGCCATATAGCTCTTTTGGCCCAGAATCGAGAATTGAGCAACCCAAGTGCAAGTGTTCGGCTGACTTGTTTTTTCAGTATATTCGTGTTTTCGGAATAATTGCTGGCGAACTTGAACCAATTTAAAGTCAAAAGTTCAATAACAATCGGAGAGGAAAACAAAACTACGCTAAAGTCTACTCAAATAAGATTCTTGAATTTAGTTGTAAATTGCGTTTTCAACGCGAGACCCGCCCGATGTGACCGATAAACATTGCCCGAATAGCTTGTCAGGCGGCTGTAAAATATTGGGTATACGAAGCGCTTAATGGGGTGAATCCGCTTCAAACAAATATCCCTAATTAACGAGGTTGCAAGCTAAAAAGCAACAAATATTTTAATGGTCAGCCGTCACTCAGAGACCCCGCTCAGACACTGACTAAAACAAGTTTGCTTTTATAGTCGCGGCCAGAAGCACAGCAACAATTTTGATTTGTACACCTGAGCGAGCTACACGGGCTGAAAAAAATCGTCTGTCCGATGATCTCGACCCTACCCAGCACGGACCCTACCGTGGTTACATGCCTCGCTGCTCGACACCCCAAAACCAAAGAAGCAGGCAACTGTTGCGCAAGGCGGACTCGACTAGCAGATACCGTATATCCGCTCCAAACGATTCACGATCGATTTCCCATTTGAATTTATGTATAATGCATAATTAAATGCCGTCTCCACAGCGCATATTATATAAATAAAATTTCGTTCGCTTGCCCACGTCCGGCACCATTTGGCAGTGGCTCTAGGAAGTGCCTCAGCCTAAGTGCGTCTATCTGCAATTGCAACTTCGGGCCAACTCACACACAGGTAAGCCCTAAATGCAGCCAAATATAT
>JABVZX010000352.1:1475289-1485324 GCA_020883565.1 Drosophila pachea
CTACATATGTATCTAATTTGAGGATATATTTTACGATAAATTCTTTTCGCAAGTAGTTCAGTTTATGGGTTTTACACACTTCCGCACAGCTTTTGTCTTTTTACTGCGAGTGCGTCATTTTTCGGCTTCGCTTGTTCTAAAAATATTTGCGAGGGGGTCTAAAATGTAATTGTGCTAAAAATATATAAGAAGGGTCTGTATCGCACCGCAAAGAAAGCAACGGGCAAGCAGGCCCCTTCGAAATGCTGAGCAATGAGTGTGATATGCTCTTAATTACACATTACATTCCACATTTAAATGTGGACTCTGACCAGTAAAAAATACAACAACTATGAATGCTATGCAATATGTTTACTTCTAGGTCTCGTGCATGATAAAAGGCGAATGCTGACTATAAACATGTGGACAAAGACATGTTGGAAATAACTGTCAGCTCGAGTGTTGCTCTGACAGGCACTTGGAGAATGAATAAAATTGCGATTGCATCTGTTGTATGTTATTTGAGGGGAAAAGGAGACAGAGACATTGAAAATGGGGTACAAACGATTTTATTGTTTTCAAATTTGGAATTTAAGGTCTCTCCAGCAGAGTCATAGGGAACGCTGAGCTTTGAAAATTAGTCTAAATAATTGATATTAGTCCAGGAGGAAGAAACCGTTACTCAAAAAGTAGCTCCCTGTGGAAAGCGCTCGTATGTTTCAGAAGTTCATTCTATATTAACTAGCGAATTGAGAGGGGACTCATTTGGTTGTCATTATATTAGATCGTGACCAACGATGAAAATGCACACTAAAAGAAAGAAAATGCAGAGGGAAATGCGCGCACATAAACCAAAAACTACTTCCCGTTGCCCCAGAAATAATTTGTGAAGAAGCGCGATAAAAGGCTAACGGCAATACACTTGTGCAGAGCAGGAATTTCAGACCCTATGGATGGGGCGTCACTCCCTTTTGTGCTATCTGGTGTATTTTTAGGCGCTAAATTTCCCCAAACTCAAGAATACGCTTCAAATCGAATGGGGGGCGACATTTGGCGTCGCCTTCTGCCTTCCTCTGTCCAAATGAAACATCTTTGTGCTCCACTTTAAATATGTTTATGGAATGCAACATGCGTGAATATATATACGACCGTATGTTGCATTCCATTTATTGAACATTTGTGTATAAGCACACATTAAGAGGAGACAGTCCGCGTCTTCACGCGTTTCGCCAGGTATTTTCGTGTATACACCCACGACCCCTCAGGGTGCGTCCCGATGGGGTGCTGCAATCGATGACGTGCCTGATTCTTTAGTAGTCCACAATCTATTTAGAAGTGGCATTATTACGAAAGCAGACACCACAGATACTTATATTAAGTGGAATAAATGAGTGAGCTGTGGAAAAACTTGAATGCATTTCGCTATGGTTCTCGGACATCAGCCATATATATGCATGCACGCACATATATACATTTTAGAGTCTGGCTCTTCTGTCGTGAAATATGAGTAACTGATGAGTGACACTAAGTGTGTCAGAGGGTTGCTGCACATTCGTGTTTGTCCAACACTCACGCACCCCCGATTTCCCATACCCACACACACACACACACACACACAAACGCACGCGCGAAACACACCCGCTGCCAGCATGTGACCCTGGCATGCATTCAATGTCTGCATGTCAAATACCCCATATCTGGAGTAATCAGTACAGTCATGCATGAGCCGAGCCTTAGGGGTTGCCAAAGCAACAGTCGGTTCATTAATATTGTGGCTTGCGCCCGACTTTAACACCAATACGGCAATACACCATCTGGTGCTGGTGATGCGGGCGGCACTCGGAGAGTCAATGATCTATTAGATGAAGATGAATGATTCACCGTACGGAGACATGTTGTGTGTTGCTTTTCCGTAAAAAGCGAATTAAAAACTAAATTTAATTACGACCATTTCGTGGGGATGCGCGCACGCATTTGTCCTAGGCCTCGCACAGAATATGCGTGTCATTTGGTCAGAGTTTGGGCTTGAAGTTTGACTCTAGGTGTGGCCCGGCTAACGCACCCTTAACAATCGGCTTCCCTGGAATGGTTAAATTGTGCTGTATTCCTTGCGCGCACACACACGCACACCTCTGCCACACGCGCACTGGGCCATTGTCTAAATGCTCATTTAGGTCATGCTTCGGGCGAAACACAAAAGGCTTTTCGCCTGTTTAACCTCACGTTACGCACCTCGCAGGCCTCTGAGTTAATTGAGGTGGCTACCTGGATTGCCAAAAGCCATTTAAATTTTGAGATTTTGCTTTGCTGCTACGAATGTATATAGTTCTGAATAAGTCAGCCTATTATTGGACTTCGTTCTGGTCGTGCTTCCTGTCACTCGACAGTCGCACAGTTTACAAATTACTTGGGCATTTTCGAGCTGGCGCACGTGCAGGATTAAGGCTTTTACTTCCACCCTCAGCCTAGGCACGCCCTCAGTTTTTTGTTGACTCAAACGACAGACACTATATAAATTATTGTGGCATGCACGGCATTCGCTTTATACATAACATCCTCACATTTCCAATTGAGCTGTGTGAAATTCGGAAAATGTTCTTCAGCAGCCGCTAATTGTTTTTCTTGACAGACATAGGCTCAGCCCAAACATTTCAAGTGCATGGAGAATCGTTTGGCCTCTGAATTAAAATGACTTCTAGAATAACAGATTAATAGAATTCCATTTTAGTCGCGGTGTTTTTCTTCCTATATAGTTCTCATTTATTTACAACTAAAGATTACTTTAAACGTCTGTTAATCTATTTTATTTGCGTTTCCGTAGCCCTCCTGATTTCTTCTGAGGAGCCGATTTTGGCTTTTGATTTTTTCGCATACTACGTTTACGATTCTCAGCCTTTTTGGCTGTATTTTCCTCTTGGCGTCTTTTAATGAATTCCAGACGCATTCTTGATTTCACTATTTGCTCTGGTTTGCGAAGCTCCTTGTCATTGCCGCTAATTCGCTTCTTCAGCTCCAGCTTGGCATTGTATCGGGCGTGTCGGCCCACGGGATAACGCTGGGCATGAGATAACGGCTGGAAGTTCTCGTCGTCGCTGGCAGCGTTCTCGCGCTGTAGCTGCTCTTCAATCTTGGACTTCTCCTTCCATTCGTTATACCGACCCGTCTTAAACGAAGCAGGTATCCAAGCACCAGATTCTGTGCGTATCTTATTTGCACGCGGATCCTGAACGGAGACCATTTTCTTTTTTATACGATCCCATTTTTTCAGTCCAGGCTTATGCTTCACTTCCTGTGCTGAGTTGCGTTCTACTACAGAGAATTCAGCATTCCTCGCCTGACGCTCAAACGAGTTGATCGCAAGGCCATCTTCAGTGTGTTTATCTGCTGCTTGATAAGGCACATAGTTCTCTTCATCCTTCGTTTGTAATTTGCGTTTCTTCTTCTTTGACTTGTCTGCGTAAAGGGCATCCATATTCTGTCGCTTCTTGGGCGCAACAACCTTTTTAAATGTTTTGCTAATCGATTCATCATCAGCCGTTGCAGCGGTGCTCGGCTTCTGGGAGTTCACATCCTTTTGCGCCTCATCATTATCCTCCTTGGCACGTTGCTGTCTAAACTTTTCTATCACTTCTGTGTGGTGTGAACGTTTGTTCTTCATCACAACAAATGGTACCGATTTTTGTGTGGTATTTAATTCGAAAATCGTCTAAAAGTAATAGTACGTGAAAATTACTGTCAACTATTGCGTTGGTCAATAACTTACGCCCCTTGGTCGAAAGTTCCGCATCTTCATTAAAATATCGTGCTTTTCGTTTTCCAGTTGGCGCTCACATTCGGCAACTTCCGCTTTTGTATCATCATTAAGTTTCTGGCCAGAAATTTTTGCAGCTTGCTCAAGAACAGGCTCCGCATTAAAAAAGTCCTCGAGAGACTTTAGAGCAAAGAATTTTATCTTCTTGGCTCGTGCATTCGCATCTGTGGACGCCGTTGGACGCGAGCTCAAATACTTCTTGTATGCATTTTCACTTGTCCGCAACACACCAGCCTGCAGATGATTCAATTAGTTTCAACTCAAAACAAAAAATAATACAAATACGCTTACTATATGATGGCTCTTTTTGATCTCGTTCACAGTCAGATATTCCTCTTCTAGAAGATCTTGTGGAATGGTGCCGATAGTTGAGTTATCATTAATGTTGAATGGACGATTCAAAAATAGGTGCAAGTCCAGCAAGTGCGCTGTATCATCTGTGGAGAATATTGAGTAGGCAGTGCCACTGCGTCCTGCACGAGCACAACGGCCGACACGATGCACAAATAGCTTGGGCATGCCCGGAAAATGCAAGTTTATAACGTAATCCAAATTAGGAATATCAATACCACGCGCTGCAACATCTGTAACGATGAGGACGGAAACTTTTTTGCTAGCAAATTTCGCTGTATTGATTTTACGTGCCGCAGGATCTAAACTAGAATATACTGAAGTATTTGATATTCCCGCCTGTGTAAGTATCTGAAAGCATTCCAAGTTTAGTAAGTTCATAATAAATCTAGAGTTTGCGACTCACATATGAAATAAGCTCGACATGATGTTGAGTGCCGGCAAAGACGACAGTCTGAGAATCTTTGGGTATCACATACTTTAACAATACCACCAAAGCTGTATAGCGATCATCTGGCCGACAGTATAGAAACTTTAAGGACAGTGTTTCTGGTAGCTTAGACTCTAAATCCAAACGAATAAGAACGGGATCACTGAGTCCAGCGCGTGCAAATTCCACTAAGAGCTTTGGAAGGGTAGCGGAGAACATGACTGTTTGGCGAGACGAAGGCAAACGGTGAAGCGTCTCGTTCAATTGTTCGCCAAAACCCATTTCAAAAAGTCTATCGGCTTCGTCAAACACAACATACTCTGGAAAGGGATTACATTAATGATTACAATTCTAAAAATGTATTGGAACATTTGTTGGAGCTCACCTATTGAGTTTAGTTTTAAATCCATTTCGACACATAGGTGAAGGAATCGACCCGGCGTAGCTACAATGACATCTGGACATGTATGGATAGCAGAAAATTGAGAGTCCATTGAATCTCCGCCCAGAACTAAAATTGTCTTTAGTTCCATAAAGCGACCAAGATCCTTGATGAATTTGTACGTTTGTACAGCCAGTTCACGGGTTGGCGATAGGATCAAAGCACGTGCACCTTTTGTGGGCTCCCTCCGTTGAAGCTTCTCAAACATGGGTATCAGAAAGCAAGCGGTTTTTCCCGAACCGGTCTTTGCCATGGCCACTACGTCGCGGCCCTCTAATATTAGGGGAATCGTTTTTCGCTGGATTGGTGTGGGCACTTTATAACCACGTTTTGTTATGCCTTTCAGTAATTCGAATCCCAGACCCAATGATTGGAAACCACCGCTCTTTTTCGACTTGGGTTTGCTTTTGAGGATGTCATCGTTGCCGCCAGCGTTGTTGCTTTGTTCCAATGATGGAAAGCCTGGTATTTCGTCATTCTTACCCTATGAACAAGTAAACTATTATTATAAATTATGTATTATTTAAAAACAAATTAAACTCACCATTTCCCAAAATTAATGTTAAATGAGCAAACGAGTTTCCTACACGTGCAGATACAATAGTGTGCCCGTTTAATATATGGCAAAATATCGATAAAATAAATATCGATTTCTGGAATTTTATATCTATTAAAGGATTTTAAGATAAGTCTTGGTCCTGAATAAAATATTAAGTTATTCAATACTCTTTTTAATAATAATAAAATATTGCCTAACTTTCCAGGGGCTGGTCACTGAAATATATGGACTCAAAATATTTGAGAAACTATCGTAGGAACTATCGTTTACTATTAATTGGCGCGAAAATATAATTGAATTTGAAATCATTTATTTTCCGATAAGCATTTACATACAAGAAACATAATTATCTAAACGTATACCTACCTAACAATTGTAAACAAGAAGAGAGAATATTAAATTATTTTATTTTAAGTCTGCTGACAACTAAAATTGATTAATTTTTTAGCTGTTGTTTTACTTTATATTTCATTAAACTTGAAGCTTAAAACGTACACAAACATTTTCTCATATGAAAAATTTAGAACGTGATGATTAACTTGATGTTCATCATTAATTACATTTAAGTAGAATGCTTAATTTACATAATTAAATTTTTTTGGTGATGAGATGAGTCATCAGACATAAACCATATGAAACCTGATGACCACATTCGACATCCGACATCCGACATCAGCTTATGTATCATATCCGCAACTGTTAATTGATAATACGCCTGATAAGTCTCTGAGGAAGTCAACAGATGTTTATACAGCTGTGATAAGGCCATGAGTTGATCTGTTTAGCAAAGAGCCCGCAAAGTGCTTTACAATTGCCTTTTTGTCCGTGCAAGCTAAAGTGATTCTTCGCATTCTTCGTTGGCCATCGGCCTTTGCACGGTCAATTGGATATGAGGAGCTCGCGGTGAATTTGCATGGTTTAGGTTGTCCATGGGCCAATGATGACACTCCCAAAATAAACAAATTATTGTACAGTTATTTGCGTATGCATGGGTAGCGGGCAGCGGATTGCCCTCGAAATGATAACAGTCGATGGCAGCTGAAGAGGCGTCGTAAAACTCTCCAGGCGATAATCGGAATCCAGATAATGCGACAGCCTGTGAAATATAAGGCCTGCAGTCGCACAGGGGCGGGCATAGTGAAAGTGAAATTGAAATTGAAAGAATCATGAATTACCTGCTCACTGCGGCGCTCCTTATCGCCGTTGTCTCGCGGCAGATCCATGCGCACGGCATGATGCTCGATCCACCGAGTCGCTCCTCGCGCTGGCGCTTCGATCGATCGGCGCCTCAGAACTGGAACGACAACGAGCTCTTTTGCGGAGGCCTATATGTAGGTTCCAAAAGTTCCAAGCTTCCAAGTTTTTTTTTTTCAAAATTTATTATCTATTCCAATGAAGACCCAGATCAACAATGGCGGCAGGTGCGGCCTGTGCGGCGACAACTATTCGCTCGCGCCGCCCCGTCCGAACGAGATCGGTGGAAAGATTGGAGGCAGAGGCGTCATAACCAGGCGGTACCGAGCAGACAATGTCGTCCGCGTCGTCGTCAAGATCACCACCAACCATTTGGGGCACTTTGAGTTTCATTTGTGCAACCTGGACCAGTTCAAATCTGAGTCCGAGGAGTGCTTTGAGCAGCATCGCCTGCTCTTCGCCGATGGCAGTGACCGAATGTGGATTGATACCCGGGCAGGCGAGATAGATGTGGTCATCATCCTGCCTGAGGGTCTCGCCTGCCAGCACTGTGTTCTGCGTTGGACCTATGTGGGCGGTAAGTGTACCTCTTCCGAAAAGTTCCTTGGGCTATTTTCGCTTCAATAACGACTTGCCTAGCTAACAACTGGGGCAACTGTGGCAATGGCACCGGAGCCCTTGGATGCGGTCCACAGGAGACCTTCAAGAACTGCGCAGATGTGAGCATCTACTGCGGCCGCAACTTGCTTTTGGAGCCAAGAGGATATCGCATATCTAAATGGACACCGTGGAAGGTTGAGGACAAGAGGGGCTGAAAGAAAGATAAAGAGAAGGCTGTTTCGAATCAAATCGAAACTGCAATATTTTATTGAACCAAAAACCAATTCACTATCAAGCAATTCACTATCCTTCAAACAGGGAAATTATCAAATTCTTTTTGAGTCTGCACGGTACACTGCTTGCTATGATGTGCGTTATGTGTTTAGCCAAGACACTCACCATTTCGAACTAACTCGCTTTCGAGAGGCTTTTTTGTACAAATACAAATTTTACGTTATTAAGCTTTTTGATTTTATGAAGTGAAATTTGTATTTTATCCCGTCGATATCTGTTATTACTTAAAAAATGTATTTCACTTAAATTATCTTTCTTTAAGCAAACGATTTTTAATTAGTTTAATCGGTGTGATGTTTTTCGAATTGCTGTGGCTTACATTCTGCTTACGAACGCATTGAACTGCTTGCATTCGGATGAATTTAACGGTACATCCACCGCCATTGGCGCCACTGAGTGCTTACGTTTGGAAAAGCGTTACGTTTTCTTACTTATAAATATTACTTTGTGTGTTTCGAATATTTCCACGTAAAGATCAATTTCGTCCGATGATGCTGAGTAACGTGCTAATAGAGTTTCAGTCGTCCTGGCTCCATATTGGCTTTGCGTCTTAAAGCTTCAACCCTCATATTTTTATTGGACCAATTTTGAAATTTCGGTAAATAAATTTGGAATTATGCCCGAGGTTCCGTAGAACCTTATCTCAGATAGAGTTAACTATGTCACTTTCTGAACTTTCGCGAAGACCTTCAACCAAAACAGTCTAAAATGATTTATTCAAGGCTGTAAAATAATTTCGCTCGGTTTATGGGAATGTACACTCTCTTGATATCTTCTGAATATTGTATCACAATACAATTTACGCATAAAAGCAATCTAAGTGAATTGCCTAGATTTGTCACCTTTGTTTTTGGGATCGGTTCTTAAAGATATGGAACGAAATGTTTCGATGCTCCTAATTTGGCAACCGTAAAGATTTCGCACGAGCTCCGATAGAAGACACCGATAAGGAGTACTAGTGGGCCATATGATCGCTGTGCCGTGTCATACGAGTTCCGAAAATCTCAGTTCTGCACAGAGTGGGCGGATATATAAGGCCTGGCACCAGGTCGGCCAGACCAGTTAATATACGAGAAGCAAACCAAATGAATTATCCCAAATCGATTCATATTTCCACTTGCTTGGTGCTGCTCAGCTGCCTGGTGGGGCAGCTGGAGGGGCACGGCATGCTCTTGAGCCCGGTGGGTCGGTCCTCGCGCTGGCGGTACGATGCCTCCGCGCCCGCGAACTACGATGACAGTGCCTTGTACTGCGGCGGATTCGGGGTAGGTGCAGTGCGTCCGCTCCAGGCGACAGCAAGATAACCGCTCTCCCTTCGCCTCATGCAGAAACAAACGGAGAACAAGGGTAAATGCGGCCTCTGCGGCGACGACTACAGCCTGGCGCCGCCACGCCCCAACGAGCTGGGCGGCAAGTTTGGCGCGGGCGTCATCGTGAAAAGCTACATCGGCGGCGGACTGATCGAGGTGAATGTGCTGATCACTGCCAACCACCTGGGCCACTTCAGCTTCCATCTGTGCAACCTAGACGAGCAGGGCAGCGAGTCGGAGCAGTGCTTCGACAGGCATCCCCTGGCGTTTGCCGACGGCAGCCACAAGTACTACATTGGCTCCAACACGGGCAGCTACGATCTGCGTCTACAGCTGCCCAGCGGCCTCAGCTGCAAGCACTGCGTGCTCCGCTGGACCTACACGGCGGGTAAGCAAAACAACAGTATATTCGTGTGTGTGTGTGTGTATGTGTGTGTAATGGCTCAATCTCTCCAGGCAACAACTGGGGCGTTTGCGAGGACGGCAGTGGAGCCATGGGCTGCGGGGAGCAGGAGCACTTCAAGAACTGCGCCGACATCAGCATCCTAAGCTCGGCCGGAGCCATAGTCGAGCCGCCCGAGGTGCCCGTAGAGGCATAGATATAGATATAGGAGAATTGTCCTGGTATCCTAATCCCCCCCCCCCCCCATTGTGTTCCCCCACATAGAATGAGAACTCTTGTTTATGAATGCACTTTTCGTTTTATTCAGTAAATTATTTTATAATATATTTATGTATATATATATACTATGTATAAACTTGGTGTATATATATATATGTGGTTGTGTGTGTGTGTGTGTGAGTGTGTGAATTATTTGGTTTTCTCTCTTGCTGGCTAGCCCGTGCATCTAATGACTGGAGCCTACTTCTCGTACCGTAAATATCCTGCTGCAAATGCCGTTGTTGTTGCTGCAAATTGCGTTCTGTCCCTCTCTCTCTCTCCCGCTCTCCCGCTCTCTCCCCTTACAAACTGTTTCCTTGTATTTAATATTCAATATGAAATATTCGCATTTATGCTAAATATATAAATATATGTAAATGTAAATGTATATATAGCATGTAATA
>JABVZX010000352.1:1795651-1806289 GCA_020883565.1 Drosophila pachea
CCTGGAGGAGTACACTCACAAGCGACGAGACGATTTTACGCCCACGCCAACAACGTTGTCATGTCCATCGCGACATGACTCCATGTTCACCATCAGCTCGGACTATGATGCATATCTATTGGACTTTCCGCTGCTGGGCGACGACTTCTTGTTGTACTTGGCGCGCATGGAGCTGAAATGCCGCTTCAAGAAGTGTGAGTAACGCGATTGTGGATTCTGGATTAATATGTTTGATCGATATTGTATCTTGTCGTTTCCCTTCCCAACCCGTTGCAGATGAGAAGGTGCTGCAGTCTGGACTGTGCGTCTCGGGACAGACAATAAATGCGGCACGGCAACGACTGCAACTGGTCGATCTGCCAGAGATGACGCAAATCATTGTTAACATCGGCTCCGTGGACATTTTGCGTGGTAGACCGCTGGTGCAGATCGAGCACGATTTCCGCCAGCTGATAAAGGACATGCACAACCGCAGATTTATCCCAGTGTTGACTACGATAGCACCGCTGGCCAACTATTGCCACGACAAGCAGACATGCGATAAGGTGTCACGATTCAACAAATTTATACGCAACGAGGGACGACACCTCAAAGTTATTGATATACATTCCTGTCTGATCAACGAACATGGCGTCGTACGGTTCGACTGCTTCCAGAAGTGAGTGACTACGCCGTGACTATCCCCCGTTAGCCCCATATACAAAGCTAATGTAAATGTTTTCTATTGCTTCTCCTGCAGCGGGCCACGTAGCGTGACGGGCTCACCAGAGCCACATGTATTCTGGAACAAGATCGGACGGCAGCGAGTGCTCCAAATGATCGAACAGAACTTAGAGTATCAATTGTGAATGTTGTGAGGGAACGCTGCTCCCCACTAGACGATCCGGAGCGCTGGTCTGGTATCCGGCCGTAATATCCCTTTACTGTTTTTACGTTCAGCTTGAAATAGGAGGCACGCTTTTTGTTTTATAACACAAATCGAATATCGAGTGTTAGTTTTTAATGTGTTTTATGTGTGTTTTGTTATGTGTTAGTCCCTAGTAGTTAGTTCTATGTGATAGATATGTTATATGTTGTATTTGTATGTTATTTGTATGTTCGTACGTTCGTTCGTTTCCAAAACATCATCCGCCCACCACATCACATCTTGTTATATGACGAATTTCTCGGTTCACTGCTTTTGCTGCTATCCCAAAAGCTTTGGCCAAAAATTCGTCATATAACGAAACCCTATTCTATTCTTCCCCAACATTTTCCATTGTGTTGCCAGCACAGAGCTCAATGGAAAATGGCCTTCCAGATATTGTATTGTTACAAACTATACCCCCTATCTGTCTTAACTGGCCGATCCTGCACATGCTCATGTATAGGAACTGGCCTACTCTGTGCACCAGGATCTATACATCGAAGCCATGTGCCGGGCTAATGCCATGAAAATGCATTTGGTTCATTTAGCTGCTTGCAGAGAATCAATACCGCGGTTGATTTGATATTTGTGTTTAAGCCAAGCTAAGTGAAGTACTTGCCTAATTTTCGTATTCCTGTCTGAAAGTTTGCTTTTGGTAGACTGTATATTAAACACGCCTAACACAGAGTGCGCACTAGTTCAGCGTGTTTTCTTTCAGTGTACTTTGTCAGAATGAGAACTCAAATAGTTGCCTTTTCTACAATAGCGAAAACGCTCATTTGTGTAATTATCATAATTAAAAACTAATTTATTCTCTTGTATGTATGTTAGATGTATGTGATGATGTTACTTTTTTTTTTGTATGTCCAACCATAACAAGCAATGTAAAATCCAAAAAAAAAGAAATATAAACCTATAAAAAATAAAAAAAAACTAGTTTTATTCCAATTTCACATATAATTCTTTTAGATCATATATATACTGATATACATATTAGCTTTATATATGTTCAAGCGGATTTGTCGATAGGGTGAATCAGCTTCTGGCGGAATGCGGTAAAAATGAAATGCTCCATCGCAATTCGCAGCCTGTGAACCAGGCAGGAAAAATTAAATAGAATTCTGCTTGACAAAACTGGCCTGCGCGAATAGCGCTCAGCTCCTAAAAAGCTGCAGAGTTTGACAGCTAACGCTATTTGCTGGGGCAATATTTGGGTCCATAGGAGATGAGTTCTCCAGCAAATCCGCACAGACGGTTGAGTCTGAGATTACATATTTTAACAGCTTCCGCTTGCATTTCGAAATTGTCTCATCTCTTTTCTCGTTTCCAATCAGGAGCATTTCGTTGATAGCAGTCAAAGCTTTCACGTGCGCTTTGCACTGCTGCAAGTCCGATTCGAGTCTCCAAAGCTCGCTTTTAAGCTGTATCGAATTCAATGCACATTAATTTATTGTAGTGCTGCATTATATACGCATTACCTTTGATTCTCCCTGTTGTGATTTAAATGTTGTTAAATTATCCAATTTCGCAATTCTGCGACAATTCTGTGAATCAGCTAACAAAGAAATTTCCATAAGAAATTTCTTATTAGCCTCGACCAAATTCTGTTCATTTTGTAAAACAGATTTCAGCTGGATTGCTTGTTCCGTTCTTGCATTTACTTCGGATTTCAACCTCAACTCGCACTCAGAAAGTTTATCCTCGATCATTCTCAATGAATCTTTTAGAAGTATATTTTCTGCAGTTAATTTTTCGTTGAGTTCATATAATTCTTCCTGTTTCAACCGAATACTTTTTATCTGAAATGCTTGATCACGTCTTGCTTCCAGTTCGCAATTTATTTGATATTTTAGGACGTTCATCTGTGCAAGTAATTGTTCAATAACCATTTTGTCGGTTATTCCACTTTGGTATTGCACACTTTGATAATATGTCAAATTTCCAAATCCAAGTAGAGTGTAGTAATAAGGGTACATTCTTGGGTATGACTGATAATCCATATTTAAAGACCGATATAGATATGCTGAAAAGGTAAAATTAACCTCACAGAACTATACAAGCTTAAATATATGTGAACAAAGCTGCGCCAATTAGGTTACTAGACTTTTTGCCAGGTTGTCTTGAGCGACCAATTTATAATAATACAATTTGATAATTTCGCGCGTCAATTCTGATTCACTCGATAGTTCGATAAGTTCGATAGCCGATTTGGTAAATTACGTGCAAAATGAATAACAACTACGAATGTTATATTTATACATTTTATTATCATCACATTTACCCATTTTTTTGAATTCATTTGGCTAAATTTGTTTTTATTCAACAAAAAAAAAAAAAAAAACAGCTGTGTTCCCAAGAGACAAAATACTACATATATCGATAAATTATTTGCCAGAGCCAATTTCAGAGGGCGAACGCAGTTAGTTGCTTGTATCGAAGTCATTGCCATCAAATTGGGATTACACTTTATACAATTGAAGTAAAAAATGGCTTTTTTAGCACGCGTAGGTGGCACTTTCATAGAAACAATAAACACTAGGACAGTTGCAAAGGTAAGTTTCCTGCAGCACTTATAAATTCACCATTTCTCGACGTGCATTTACATAATTTGCAAAAAGCAACAAAATCCAACAACAACTTGACAAGGTGAAGACTACCGCTCTCTTTCGAGAGAGCAAACATTAAAAGACACCTGATCAGCATTATTTTCGATCGCATTGTTTTTTTTTTCTTTCCTGCGTATGTATGAGTATTGATGTGTGTGTGACGCAATGAGAAGAAATTGGGACCTTAAAAAGAAACGCTTCCAGTGTATATATCTTTTATCAATGAGCTGTGGGAAACCTTTTCCGTTGTCACAGCCGAGCCCACTAATTAAAACGTAATCTAGGGGAATTAGCTTTGATTAACGCGATGATAAGCCGTTATATTGTGTCTCGTCGCGTTGCCCTTCACTCATATTTTGATTAAAATTTGCAATTTTTGTTTTTTTTTATGCGTCATGAACTCGTTTTTCGACTATCAATTGACAACTCGTGACGTTTTGGCGATTGACTTATTGGTCTATCTAAATTCCACAGCTTCTCCAATACAATGGCATTGGTCTGCAACAACTGAGGAATCTTAATGTGCAGGAGCATGTATCATATACGCTTCTTAACGAAAGTAACATCCCAACACCCCGGTAAGTGCAAAACAAGAAGACATGAATGAATGGTGCAAAGTCCATGGTTTACGGACTTTGGCTATAGCCGCTACAATCACTTGAAAACAGATTTTGATTTGCGTCTGCTGAGTGCAAGCCTTGCTAAATAGAACGAAAGCTTAGTTGATGCGAAACTGATAACAAGAATAGAATATGTTAGACATAATTTTTTGTTTTAAGAAAATATTTGAGTACGCAGAAGACTTAATAATTATTTTGCACACCTATATCGGTCCGGTAAATAGCCTTAAATTTACAGAATATATCTTTATATTTTTTCTCTGCATAGAGGTTGGACTTTGATTTGAATGCTCATTTCTTATCAGATTTTACGTAGACCCTGTAGATTATCTTTGACCATATGTTGAAGCTCCATGATCATAAAAGTCGCCCGTATTTCTGATGATTCATTGTTATTATTTCAGCTTCGCAGTTGCTAAAAATGGAAAGGAAGCCCACGATATAGCCCAAAAGCTGAAAACAGACAATCTGGTACTTAAGGCTCAAGTTCTTGCCGGTGGACGTGGCAAAGGTACATTTAAGAATGGTCTCAAGGGTGGTGTTCGCGTCGTTTTTGAGTAAGTATTATTTAAATGAAACTGTTTGTAGATCGCACTACTAACATATATGAGAACTGTTTAGCCCGAAATCGGCAGAGGAAATCTCCTCCAAAATGATCGACCAATTATTGGTTACTAAGCAGACCGGTGCTGCGGGACGTCTCTGCAAGAAAGTAATGGTTGCCGAGCGTAAATTCCCACGCCGTGAATTTTACTTTGCCGTCATGATGGAACGGGCTTTCAATGTAAGGCTGCTAAATGATTACTGGGGAGATCTGTGGATTATTTGGAGTAATATTTGTGTTTTAGGGTCCCGTTGTTATTGCTTCCAAAGAGGGTGGTGTTGACATAGAAGAAGTTGCAAAGGACAATCCTGATGCCATCATCTACGAGCCTATTAACATTGAGACGGGTCTTACAAGGGAACAAGCCTGCCTATTAATTGAAAAGGTTGGGCTGGGCGGCGATAATTCTGAGGAGCACATAGAAATGCTTCTTAATATGTATAAGCTGTTTGTGGACAAAGATGCTCTCCTGGTAGAAATCAATCCTTATGCCGAAGATGCTATGACTGGCTGTAAGTTATTTCCTATTGTAATCTGCTTTCCTTAATCTAATTTGTGTACCGATTCTTATTCGATCATCAACTAACCGCTCATAAATCATTTATCATAATTACAATGTCAATAACGCTGCATGATCTTGGTCTCTAAAGGCTGTAAGTATAAAATAAATAAATGTGTATACATATATATTTTTTGCTTAAAATCGTAACTAAACTTATCAATGCTTTGAAATAGTCAAAGTCATCCTATTCCCCACTTGTCCTGACTACCCAACGTTCACTTTATTTAAATAACATTATTAACAAAATATAAAGTATAAATATAATATAATAAAAAATATAATTCTATTCCTTCCCAACAGTCTTTGCACTTGATGCAAAATTGCGTTTTGATGATAATGCCGAATTCCGTCAGAAGGAGTTGTTTGCGATGCGAGATTGGACCCAAGAGGATCCAAAGGAAGTTGAGGCAGCCAAATACAATTTAAATTACATCGCACTCGATGGCACCATTGGTTGCATGGTCAATGGAGCTGGCTTAGCAATGGCGACCATGGATATTATCAAATTATATGGTGGTGAACCTGCCAATTTTCTTGATGTTGGCGGTGGTGCGACCGCTGAAGCAGTCAAGGCGGCATTTAAGATCATTACATCGGACAAAAAGGTCATGTGCTTGTTAGTAAATATATTCGGTGGTATTATGCGTTGCGATGTTATTGCCGAGGGTATTATTGCGGCTGCCAAAGATCTGAACTTGAATTTGCCAATTGTTGTGCGTTTGCAGGTAAGTGCGAGAGGCTGTTCGAACAGAGGGTTCTCGATAACGCATTCTATGACACAAAAATCTGTCTCATTAAAATCGCAGGGAACTAAAGTCAAGGAGGCTCGCGAACTGATCCGATCATCGGGCCTGAAGATCTTGGCGCGCGATGACTTGGACAAAGCTGCCGATATGGCTGTGCACCTGGCGCAAATCGTCTCGTTGGCTCGTGAAATGAACATGGACGTCAACTTTGAAATTCCTGACGCTCAGAAGTAAATCAACCCAATAAATGGCTAAGTCAACCATATAGCTACAACAACAACTACAGAAACAGAACAGATACACAAACAAATCTTTTTCAACAAATTAGATAAAACACAAAAGCTACAGTTATTCTATTGCTTAGTAGTTGAAACTTTTTGATTTAAAATGAACGATAATTTTGCAAAACTTCGATTACCTTAAGATTGAGACTCGTGTCACGTCATTGTTGTGAATTTGATGCAACCAACGTCATAATATTATGTTCGAATAATCCTAAGAACTAAAGTTTTTTGCACCTGTGAAGTTATATAATAGTTAAAGAAATGTAATGATATTTGCACGAAAGTTTAATATACATTAGCGAGCCGAAAGCTGATTTATAAAAGTGATTTTTGCAAATGATTTAATTTATTGAACTGCTTATAAAGTAGCGAGTTGTGTATTATACATTTTACATTAATATCCCGTTAATTAAAATTCGATAATCTCTATTTAAATATTTTAGACCCTAGGACTCATTGCACACACATTAAAATTCCCCAATTTGAAATGTATTTGTTTAAAATCCTTCATCTTTTTAGGGGAAAGGGCAACAAGAATGCAGAATGCAAAAAGAAATAACCGAACTTAATTCATTAATTAAAAAAAAAAAAAACAAAAAAAAGGGAAGCTTAGAGGCAACTATAAGAGATCTCGGACCATGTCATAACTATTATCGTGGACGGAACTTTGAATTCGATTATTCGCGCGCAATCGAACCTGAAGCCCTGATGCCCATACAGATACAAAGTAAGAAGCGCTGATTACCATAGAGAGAAACGGGTGTCTGACTTTAATTATTAAAAATAAATCAAATTTCACGTTTTGCAAAATTAGTACAACATTAAAATTACGATTTTCTCTTTAATTATTTTCTTTATTATTCGGCTGGTCACATTGATGGACAGACGCGTGGTATCAGAAACGGTCGACTAGTGAAAGTATATGCGTCTGTTCCTGTTCCCGCCAATCCGTGTCTCCGTCTCCCAAGTTTCCGGCATATTCTAAAAGGAACAATAAGTTCCACTTCAATTACATTAACCTTTATTAATATCAATATATGTTTACCCCTCATTATACTGCGAATGGTCTTCATAGAAGCCCCGCGTAGATTCAAAATCTGCAGGACGCGCTGCTTTACCGTCTCCGATGTGGCGCTGACCTCCAACAAGATATAGTCGATTCGCTGCAGGGTGAACAGACCGCCCGTTAGACGCTTAATGTAATTATTCTCCGCCTCCTCATCCTCGTCTACTCCGGATTCCTGAAAAGTATTTTTTCGATTTGCATTATTTAATGAAGTAATTTGTATCACAAATAGTAAAAACCGATTATTTGAACACGACTCTAATCTACTTATAAATGAATAGTAAGAATTAATAAAATAAAATATTGACCCAATTTATCATAGTCCTATGTATAATTATATAATTACTATATGTCGATTTTTTTAAATTAAGACTTCACCAAACTTAAATTGATCTAAATCGAATCATATTTCAAACTAACCTTTGGTTGCTGGTCAATTTCTTTGTCGATGGCCTCCACTTTGGCCAAGTACTTAAGATGCAGCTCCAGCAGGCGATCCACTTTCTCGTGATCGTTCTCCGTGAACTTTGCCAACATCCTCTGGCGCTGTGTGCCCTTGCAATTTCGCAACATGGATGCAATCACAGAGCATACGTGTTCCTCGTGCTCGTCTACGGAAAGTAGACGCTGCTTGTTACGCTTAGGAGTCTTCATAAAAAGCGGGAAGATGGTGCGCAGACCGAGAATCTCAACGAATTTATTACAGTTCTCGCGGCCATCAGGGCCGGCCATGGCATGGTCGAGCACTTTCAGTGAACCGTTTCGCGACATTTTCTTCTCGCGTAACATTAAATTCATTAGCTGCAAGCCCTCACCGTTGAGAAACCGATCACGATTCTCGCAAGCCATCAGAGCCGAACACATGCAGTTGAAAAGATTGGACATGTACTCCTGCTCCTCGTTGCTCGCCGGGTCATGGCGTTTGTACACAGCCAACTGTTGCAGCAGCACGTCCACACCGTCCAGGGTTCCGAGTAGTATACGATTCTCATTTTCCGTTTGTATCAGTATGGATAATATCTCGCTGCAGTACAATTTGTTTGGGTCAAAGGGCGACTTTCCCTTAATCCGCTTAAGTATCCAGGCCAATAAGCCTTGCGTAGCAGCCTCCCGCACAAACTCTCCGTCTATTTCTGTTAAGTTCTCTATAATGGCTAACGTGTTGTGTACACCGTCAGCTTCTTCTTTTACCTGCTCGTTAAGGCGTTCCAAATTCTGAACCAGCAAGGCACAGATTTGCTCCTTCCGCAGCGCTTCGATTAACGCATTGGCTCCATCACTGCTTTCACCCAGAATGTCGACGTCGGTAACTTCCTGCAGCAGGTCCACTACAGCCACAGCAATGTCTGTGTTTTGGTGTGACAGCAGTTCCAGTAAACTGTGCAATCCATGCAATTCAACTAGCAATGGGTAAAGGTCCGGTACTGTTGCAACCGCTTTAAGCTCCTGAATGACTGTGTGCAGGTCCAATTCAGATTCCATAAATTTCTCCGGATTGTCAGAAAACTTTATGCGCATTTCTTGGTTCTTTAAGTTCCGCTTCTCGAATACTAGTATTAGTTTCTTCAGACCTTGTTCGTCCAGCACATCTCCTTCGGCCTCTTCGCTTTCTACATATTTAAGTATATTCAGACGTTCTTCCTCTGTCAACTCGGGATCAAATTCAAATGTGCTGGCAGGTGGCCCTGCACCCGATGTGTTATCATTTTGCTTTCTGTAATTGGCCGTTTCTTTGGCTTCAGCAATTCGTCGCATTCGCTTTGCCTTCTCATCGCTGCCGCCGCCCCGTTTTCCAATATCGCCAGTCGTCGGCTCTGGCTGAGCGAAATCATCGTCGTCTTCATGAGGTCGCTTTGGTGTCTGCTCGGGCTGTTTTGGTTTATATGCATCATGATCTTGTTAATGGGTTGGTCAGTCTACAATGTATATACTTGCCTTAAATGCCAACAGTTCGCCGATGTCCATATTCACCCACAAAATTCAACATTTACGCTTGTCGCACAAGTCGCATCGATAGATCTAAGAGTCGGCAGTGAACGCATTTTCCAATACTGTAATATATATCGATATAATATCGATTGGAAAATTTTTCAATTATTTAACCTAATGGCAGATGAATATGATGATGGTGATAATTGTCGAACTTTCATTTTGAATTCATTTGAAAATCCATTAAAAAACAGAAAGCTAATGACGTTTATTCTATGAAAAACAAAAAATAACTTTTCCACCCAACGGAAGTTACCATTGCTTACGCAAATCGCCGCAAGACCAAACAAGTAAGTAATCAACAACATCAACAGTATCCATAAATGAAAAGAAAGCTTTTGAGATTCACTCGTCGTTTTTGAATGTTATATAATTTAAAAAATCATAAATTATTACAAAGTTAAAATTAAACTAATTGATGAGAAAGATCGTATAGAATGGAAAAGTGTTACAAAAATACATAAGAAATTGACAGGATAGCCGGAAGTTTGAAGGACACTCAGAGTGTAACTAGCCAAGAGTATATGAGCAGCACCGACACGAACAGAAAAGTTCGTATAGCATTACATACATAGCTACAGAAAACATCATTTTTGGTTTATGTGGAACCGCTGCCCAACTGTTCCAACTACTCATGCCATTTTATCTGCTCCTTCCGCGTGAGCACAATCCATTTAGATACGAAGATTGGGATTTGTGTAGCGCACATACTTCAGCAGAGCGTCGTTCTCCTCACAGACGAAGGGCTTCTTGTGGTGGCAGGCCACATCATGCCAGTTGACACCATCGTTGTAGAACTGATTTAACAGAGCCAAGCAGTTTTCGGGGGCACCGTTCTGCTTGAATTCACGATTGTCTGGCTGGGGCAGACCAATGCCGCCACTTGGCGACCAATCACCCTGGGAGCGCTCCGTTGTGGGGGCCAGCTTCTGCAGGGTAGCGGTCCAGAACCAACCGTTGATGTTGGTAGGCTGCAGATCGGGACGTTCACAGCCCTTGAAATCGCACAAGCGACCACTGGTCCAGATATATTTCACCTGCAATCAGAAATGAGAATCGTATTTGTTATTGAAGTATACAAAACAATATTTCCAGATCTAAGACACCTGTGAGACCTCCGATTTACTATTTCAAGTTCATTATACCTCCTAGTTTTCGATTTATTGCTTTGAGTAGCACGCATTGAAATGCATTGGTACCAATTACAGTTAATAGAAATTCAGCTAGCTTGCCGGTTTAGGCCACAATAACAAA
>JABVZX010000352.1:1815692-1843077 GCA_020883565.1 Drosophila pachea
ATTATATTAGGGTTTTTAAAATCTTTAATATATATTTCAGCATATATTGGGGGACTAAAAGTACAAATAACCGATAATCTATTTGTGTGCCCACACGAAGGATGCGGAAAAACATCCCGGAAAGAAGATTTTCTACTAATACATATACGTCACTACCACAAGGAATTGGCACAGTGAGCTATGAATAGATTGTCATATATTCGCCAATTTTAATTTGTCTATTTTCCAGGCACGTCAGTCACTGTCCAAAAATGCAAGAGCTGGCCGTTAAACGCGCACATCCATCTTCAATTGAACCGAACGATCAAACACCGAAGAACCAGATACCCAACCAACAGTTCTTTAACAAACTGCATCAGCAAGATTTACAGCAATCCCGCTCCTTTCGACGTCAACCTGTCGGAACTGAAACATCGCCAACAGTTCGTGACAGTTCACCAGCTGGGTCTCCCAGCACGAAGTTATCACCCAAAACTGACACGCCAAGTACACCAAAAAGTGTGCCACAGGAACCTATTAGCACTCCACAAAGTACAGTGCCTGCTGTGTCAAACTCGCCAGAAGTTGCTCCACAAGTGACGTCAGAAGAACTTACTAAAAGTAGTAGTAGTAGTACACCTGTCGTTTCAACAAGTTCTACTCGGCCTGCAAAACGGCCGCGATCCTCAACTGCTAAGCGGTCTTCTGGTGCTCGGAAAAGTAATCGGCAACGATCTCAGCGCCGCTATACGAAATTAACGCACGGAAAAATGCCTACAGCTGGCAATGCTAACAAATCGTCAGCATCCGCATTAGACTTCGATGATACTACAGTTCAGTCATACTCCACGCTCAAACCTGATCGCAATGATGCCAAGAAAAGGCGCATAGCTCTGTCGAATACTCCGTCTAGCTCACCGGCATACGTTGATTCTGTATCAGCGCCGTCTTCCAACGATCTGGTTGATATAAATGCTGCATTGCCACCACCACCGCCGCAATCAACCACGCAGGCTCCGCAATACATTAAGGAAAACGGCGAGTTAATACGAATAGTTCGTATGAGGCAAGAAGAAATTATAAACTGCATTTGTGAATATGGGGAAGAGGACGGACTAATGATTCAGTGTGAGTTGTGCTTATGCTGGCAGCATGGTGCGTGTAATGGAATTGTGAAGGAGGCCGATGTACCAGACAAATATGTTTGCTATATTTGTCGAAATCCGCAGCGAGTGCGTGACTCAATGCGGTTCAAGCATGACCAAGACTGGCTCTTTGAAGGCAAACTGCCTGTGGCTGGATACCATACTCCCAATTCACAGGCGACTAAGAAGTTTGAATTGTTGAAACGCTCTCACACTCTCACGGGAAACCTATTAGACGCTAAACGTTCAATGCATTCCTTGTTAGTGAAGATCAATATTGCACGTAATCGTTGCCACCCAAAACTATATCTGTGGGCCAAGAAATGGGATCAAGATCTTGAAAACTCAAGCACACCCGTGAAACGTCCAAAGAGCGAGCAGTCAGACTGGCCGCATATTCCTCAACCCGAAGCAGCAATCGATCCTGAGGAGTGCCAATACCGTCTGATAGAACACGTTAAAATACAACAATCACTTTTAATGAGTAGACTGAATGAGATAGAAGCGGAAATGAATGGTAGGTGTTCTAATTCTTTGTAATAATTGTATTTATACAAATTGTCTCTGCATATAATTTAGAACTTGAAAGCGAAGACAACTTACCGGATCTGAAAGATGCAAATATGTCGACGACCAAAGAAGCCATGGCCACATTCATAAAGGATCTTGAATTAATGAAACGTCTTGCTAAGCTAAATAAGGTTGCAAATATGAAACAGGCGTTGATAGAACAGAAATTGGCTGCTGAAACTGTTCAAGTGTAAATATTAATGTCGTTTTACTTTATTCCAAGTACACTTGTGTTATTAAAAATTAAACTTTGCTGTTCAAGAGTTTTAAAAGTAAATTTTATTCTACATATCTATAGAACAAGCGCAAAAACAAATTCTGTGTAAGATATCGTTTCTTTCAATTACAATTCAACAAGAAATTACAAATATCGGAGTTACTTCTGTTTTCGATATTTTATGAGTTGATTCGATATATCGATTGCAGCTTTGCAGCTCTGGTTGTAGTTTTTGTTAAGAATACACGTGTTGATATCCGTGCGCTTTATTTTTACAAGTTATATTAATAATTTGTAAAAATGCGCATTGACACGTGCTACTTTTGCTCAAGCAAAATTTACCCAGGGCATGGGGTCCACTTTGTACGCAATGACTGCAAAGTAAGTACTATTATTTCAATGTGCATTTTATTCATCAGGACGCATGGATTCCATATACTTAAACCATTTTATTTACTGCTGGTAGATTTTCAAATTTTGCCGTGGTAAATGTCACAAGGCATTTAAGAAAAAGAAGAACCCACGTAAGGTAGCATGGACAAAGGCATATCGCAAAGCAGCCGGAAAAGAATTGGCTATTGATCCAAGCTTCGAGTTTGAGAAGCGGCGAAATGTCCCCATCAAATACAATCGAGATACATGGCAAAAGGCTATTACGGCCATTAAAAAAGTTAACGAAATTAAGGAACGTCGCGAGAAACATTTCGTTATGGAACGTTTACGCAAAGGTCGCCAGGTTGAGATTGAAATGGATGTTAAGGATGTGCAACGCAATATGTCGCTTATCCGATCACCTGCTGCTGGGCTGAAGGAGCGTCGTGCGAAGGAGGAGGCCGAGGAAGACGCTCTTATGGATGAAGATCTGCCAGAGGAGAAGATAACCTATGTCGATGCGCGAGAGCTGGAGAAGAGGCTCGAGGAGGGTATGAGTGAAGCAGATTTAGAAATGATTGAATCTTAGGAATTAAATATTGATGTAGTTGTAGTATTAAATATCTGTGGAAAATATATCTAATCCGCGGTACATTTTTCTATAAACATCAATTTATTGGGGAAAAAATAAATAAATCTCCGATTTATTTATCCACACACTCGTCTGACTGTTTCGGTTGAGGTGACTCCAAATCAATGGTGACAGGTCCATCATTTTGTATGTGAACCTGCATGTAAGCACCGAACTTGCCATCTGCAAAAATATTCATTGATTCAAAATCTTCTGATTGATTAACTGTAAGATTACCCTGTATTTTCCCAGAGTCGTACGACTGTCGTAGTTTATCCAGAAACTGATTATATAGCCGGTTTGCCTCTTCACCTTTCATAGCTGCCGAAAAATCGGGTTTATTGCCTTTTAACCGATGGTAGAGTGTGAACTGAGATACGCACAAGATTTCCAGTTGTAAATCCTTGACGGATTTTTGCCAACGTTTACCATCATCTTCGAACAGTCGTAAAGCGAGAATCTTGCGGACGCTAAGATTTCTTTGAGAAGAACTTCAATGATAAATATTTTTTAGATATTTACCTACAGATAGTCTACGTCCGTTGCAGTGTCGCTAGACTTAATGCCCACTAGCACACAGAGCCCAGGTCCAATACTGGACACCAGTTCATCCAGTACTATGCAGATTACACATTAGTTTTATAAAATTTATTTAAATAGCATCTGTAAATTTACCTGTCACCTTGGCAGCCTTAACACGTTGAATTACCGCGCGCATCGAACTTAATATTTGTAAAGAAAATAGTTGCGAATATAGAAACCAAATATGTAAAGGTCCGATAATTGGTGGCACTGGGACCGCTATCGATAAGGCTAAAATCAAGAAATTGTACATATTCGATAGTGAATGAACGGTATTGTTTGTTGTTTTGAATAACAATATTTTATAAAACATTAAACAATAAAAACCATATGCTATTATAATAATTTGGTAAATATAATCATTTATACAGAATGTAATTTGGTACTTCGTATGAAAGTCTTTGGGCAACACATATTAAATACTTGACCAACGCATTGGATTTTGGAACGATTTAAAATTATTTTTTTTTTACAATTAAACTGTCTACATAAGCCTACAAAAATTTGACCAAGTATATATTGCCTGATTAATTCTTTTTTTTTTATCACAGTTGCGTTAGAGACATTGGAGGTGAGCTTACGTTTAATTTCTTCTCACACAATTTCTTAATATGTATTTGGTTCGTAAGCTCCGCCTGCCTCAATATCTTCCGTATGTCTCCTAGGCGCTCATGCTTATTCGCTACCAAGTAGGCGGATTTCAGCTGACCAATTAAAATGTACGATGATATCCGCAGCTCCACATTTACAATGCGTTTGACCAACTTGTCTAACGAAATTTTCGTCTCGGGATCATTACTGTGTACAGCCGCATTAATGGCTATCGAGAGCAGTTCATCTGAATCCGCAATACTCCTATTGCCATTGTTGCTTGCAATGCAGTCCAGCAACCGCTCTACTTCACTCAGGCGTTGATTTTTCGCCAAATATTTAGCTGTTTCGCCAAACACTTTCATAGGACCTAGCTTGTAGTCCTGTATGATACTGTAACACAAAAAAAAATAGACAAAGAATAACATTAATATTATACAAAGATTTCAGAAATCTACTCACCCATAGGCCAGGCCGAATCCTTCGTCTATGTTCTTGCCGCACAAAAGGACCAACATGCACAGCTGAATCTTGTCGGCAGCGCTGTCAAACAAAGTGGGTAAGGTACCGCGTGTTATCTCCGGCCGTATCTGCTTCAGTACTTGCACAGTGCACAGCAATCCGTTCACTGCCGGCTGCTCAAGTTCGCAATGGGCCAAAAATTTTGCCACCTCCATTTGACGGCGTATTGTATTAATGTGCGCGTTCAAAGTCCTTCCATCCAACTGCATGGCTAAACATGTGCCGGTCGTATTGTAGCTATCAGCGCTTGTACGGTGTTGCTCTCGCTGCACATGGTCCCACTGAACCATGTCTAGTTCTCTCTGCAGATGCATGTGTGCCGAAACCAAATAAGTAGCATTGGCATGCAGTTTCTGAAAATTATCACAGTGCAGAGGATAGAATTTCACGCAAGTCATGCTTGCGCGTACGGCATCATCCAGCAAGAGCTGCAGTTGATACAGCGAATTAAGCTGCTGTTGCTGTTCCAAGTAACGGCACGTTTGTAACAATGGCACACGCCAAGCACTTAAATGGGAATCGGCATCGAGCTGTCGGAGTTCATTCAGCAGTCCTGGCAAACATCCATTGGCCAATGATACCCGAAATATATGTTGGATGAATAGCTCCGACTCTAGTTGCTGCAGCTGCCAATATCTTAGAGCAGCACGCAACTCATCATGATGCATTAGGAACTGCAGAATATCTGTATGGCTGCCATATGTGAATACGTAGTGTAGAGATTCTTCAAAGGCTCGTGATTGACGATTGTTGTCACCACCGTTACGCACGATTGGTTCGGCATAGTGCCCCTTACAAATGTGTTTCAGGTTGCTCAAAGCATTGATGACATTTAACGCAGGCTCATGCAGAGGTGTCTGTACTATGTACGGCTCTCGCCGTCGAGAGAACAGTGAGCCGAGCGATGTGTTTGAGTTGCGAATGAGCGATGCGCGGTGAAGCGTCTCTGGTTGTGGCTGTGCCTGTGGTATTGTGGCAATCAGTTGCAAAATCTCCTGCAGCAGTGCCGGACCGCGTTGTGGACGCTTTTTGAATTTTAATGGTACCGAAGACGCTTTCACCTCTGTTTCCTTACCAAAAATATTTTTGTATATGTAACTATTTTGCTCCTCAGTGGTTAAACGGGTCATACAATGCGCAAATTTGTCACGTGCTAAAGACATATTCATTTGAAATCAGAAATGTAAATGGAAAAGGATAATGAATGCGCACCCGTATCATAGCAACCGGCACGCAAGCAGGCCAAGCCATGGGCAGCCATCACTCCGGTGGTCGCAAATCCCCATTTGAGGTGCACCTCTAGCGCCAGCTTCCAGTTCTCTGACTCAACCAGTGCATCGCCCAATCTTCGTAGACTGTGATCATTAAGTGGGCCGACTGGTATAAGAGACTCGCAGCCCTGCTGCACTACAGCCATGATTATATCAGAGTGCTCTTGTATAGTCTCAAATTCGGCGGGGGCTCCACGTACCTCAAAAATTAGTAGAATCGTATTATTAAACAGAAAAATAAATAAATGATAGCATCAAGTTCCAACTTACTTTCGCTGCAAGTGCAAGACAATTCATCATCTTGGCAACCAGTTCGTAATCAACCTCTGGATTGGGAACAATCAATTTCTCAAGTTTGCGACAGTGAAAGAGCAACAGGTCAACGCACTGCTGTTTGTCCATATGATTCCGCAATATCGATAAGCTCAACGCCACACTGGGAGCATGCTCATAGCAGAATTCCTCGCGTAACAATTTGTCGTGCGTGATGGTGCCGCTCAAAAGCCACTTATACACATTCGTTGAGGTTGACGAGGATGAACGTTGAATGATAGTTTCACTTTCGTTGTGGACATCGATAGGTCTCTCAGAAGAAGTTGGAGTATAACAATCATTGCAAACGCGCACTTCGACGTCACCATAAAGGTTTTGGATAACCATTCGCTGTTTGGAGCATGCATAACAGACAACCCTACCACAACGGCGACAATGATGTCGTCGCATCAGCATTGTGAAGGCGGAACGGCGACAGCACATGCAATGACTGGCGTTCTCATCTGGAGTCCACTGATCGCGTGTCGGAGCATGTTTTGGCACCTGGAAAGCACCGCAAAGCGAGTCCAATGAATTATGTACATCAGTACCAAATGATCCTGGCTCCGTGGAGCCTCCGTTATCTACATTTGCTATGTGATAGTCCAAGGCTTTGCTGGCGTAAATGCGCAGCAGCAAATCCAAGCAGTCATTGCTGACAACATGATCTTGCTGGTAAGAGTTGAAATTGAGTAGTAAAAACGCTTCAGAATTGGTCTGGCCCAACTGGAAACGTAGCTTGGTTCCGCTTTTGCCACTACCACTGCTATGGACGTCATATGCGTGGCCCCGCTTTTCAAAGCAGTAGGTACAGGGTCCCAGTGGGATGCGCTGCTGGAGTTTAGCCCGTGCGGGCTCCAGCAACTTGGAGAGTAACTCAAAGCGGGTATTCATCACCAGTTGTTCCACAATCAACAGGGGGTACTTCAGCAATACCCAGAAATGGCACCGCTCACTGTTTGGCAAGTGGCGAAGAAGCTCCAGAGACAGCTCATAATTAAGATACTGACGGTAGTCGCGTGCATGTACTTTTAAATAGTCAATCAGCCATTCTAGTAATGCTAACGAACGCATCTTATCCTTGTGTGTGTCCAAAAAGTTCACAAGTACCGTGGCTGGAAACAGCTCGACGATTTGCAACAAGTGAGGATGTACCTCATCAGAATCAGTTAATTCCAGCAATGTATCGAGCAGAGTTAACAGGCATGCGGTTTGATTGCTAACTGCGTCCGTCAGCTGCACCATGCGGCACCATTCGTAGCACAGTTCATAGTGGCGACTCTGCAGCAACTGTTCAAATATCACATTCGGGGTTTGACATCCAAAGTCATATGCCTGTGGCCAACTCTCAAACTCTAGAAGGGCCGAAACACCGGCATAAATCGTAATATCTGAGAGAGTGTGCTCCAGCTGCTCGCGTAGTATCTGCGGAATAACTGTTGGCGCCTCCCGGTGTTGCAGCGTACGTTCGATCAGATCCTTTGCCAATTGACTGCTCGCTATCTTGGTGAAATGCTGCTGAAGCAGTTGTGCGCGTTTAGCCAAATCGTGCATATTAGACACCAGTTGAATGTGCCTAGGATCCTTTTCAATCAGCTCGGTGATTAATTTATCGATGCGGACCTGCAGCCTGTTTACGGGCTCTGCTTTAACAAAGACAGTAAAATAATTGTTAGAATACACATATATAAATATAATTCATATCTAATACGCCCACCTGTCTGGCCACCGATGCCGAGTAAAAGGATGTTTAGATATAGCTCGGTGTCCAGTTCTAAACGCTGCAACGAAGAGCTGTCAAAGCTGTATGCATGCAAAGCAGCCAAGACCAGGTTATTATTATGCATTTGGGCTAGGGTCTCGATTTCGGGCAAATGCATCAACTGGCGTAGAAAGTTGAACTGTAAGGTCGATTCAGATTCACTGTTTGATGGCAGAACAGCCAGTTGCACGGCCTGCAACAGCTGAGCAAGCAGAAAATTATGTTGGCCAATGTAGTTATTGATTGAATCCCGTTTTTGCCGTGAAACCGAACACAGCGACTTTTTGCCAGGTCCATCCAATAAATCGGGACATATATTTAAGGCAATGACATGCACGAGATTAAGGTGTAATGCGGCAACGTTGCCTTCTATCTCCAACGGCGTGATGTTACACTCATAGATCAGTTCGCCGATGACTTGATAGGGATCTTGGCGCAATAACTGTGAGTTATGGTACTCCAGACTAGGATCACGCAGTTGCAGCAAGCGCGCCAACTGAAGCACGTAGCTGCAGAAGCGTGCGTAATAATTCTGACGAGGCTTAAACTGCTGAATTAGCGGGGCAAGAGCGCGCAGCTCTCGAGAATGCGCATAGTCTATTGGAGCCTTGTGATAAAGCGTTGTGAAAGCTGTTTCCCGTTGCAACTGTAGTGCCAAAGTTGCCGGCCTCAGAGCATAGCTATTGCGGCACAGCAACTCATTTAGCGCCGGCTCACGTCCAGCACGTTCAAGTAAACGCATGCACTCACACATGTTTCCTAATAGATACATGGCCCCAATCTGTCTGGGATTGCCCTCATTTGTTCTGTCCGTAAACGATGAATACTGCTGGTGCGGGAGCTGTTGGTTTTGCTGCTGCTGATGTTGTTGTTGTTGCTGACGTCGTATAACCAGGAGCAGATTACAGGTGATTTCGCGATTGAACGGCAGATTTATAATTAAGTCAAAAACAATTAAGGCATTTAAATTGCGCTCCTGAAATTGATGTAGATAACCATATTGCGCATTCGCACTGTGACGTTGCAAAAGGGTCTTCAATTCGGCGCTGTGTTGCAATTTCTGGGACTGGGCAAAGTTATCCACCACGCTGATGATCTTTGACAGCTCAAAACCTTTAGCAGCCACTGTTTTAATTTGCTCCACTGTGGTGGTGGCATTATCCGCATTAGAATTGGCCTCACCAGCTAATGCCTTGTAGTTGGCATAAATATTAGAAAGTTTTTGCTTGATGAGCTGCTGATGCTCCATGAATTGGAGTTCACGGCTTAAATGACTCTGCTCCAGATGAAACGTCTAAGAAAATAATGGATTTATCCACAAAACTTATTCAAGTAATTCGATTCCCTTACCTCTATTATGTACTTTACATCATTGAAGTTCTTCAGCGCCAGTGCCATAATAGCCAATTGTTCGGGCGTACTTAGCATTTTTGGTATAATGGATCGTTCAGTTAGTTGTTTTTCAGCAGGCTGCGGTTCCTTGTCACCTGCATTGCCGCTCTTCAACAGTTGCTGGGCGCGAGCTCGATACTGCTCAAGGGTTGGCGCTTCGCCTGACCTGCTGCCGGCTGGTCCGCTGATGCTGGAAGCACGGCGTTGCTTACGCGATTTTCGTCGTGTCAAACTGGACGTTTGAAAAATACGCTCCTTGCTCTCATCGTCGCTCGAGGCCTTTTCTCGTGCATGACTGTGCAACTGAATCAGCTGCAACATCTGTTGCGGTTCTATGGGGCAATCCGATAAAGGTGTTGCTTTATTCACAGATTTATCAATTTTCTGCAGTACACTAAACTTCCAGAGCGCCTCGCTGATGGCGTCAATTATTCTTTGGAAACGCCGCTGCTGTTCCTCCGTGGCGTACTTGAAATCCTGTGTGTGGAGCTTTTTCGTGACAAATCCTTTCAGAAAGGTAAACAATGCATACAAAGCCGGACCACGACAGATAAAACCATAACGACGTTTTGGAGTATGGGTAGTATTGCTTATGCGTAACGGCGTAGCATCATCATCCACATACTGCTCATCATCCTCATTTTCATCTTCATCATCGAGTTTCGTCGCATGCTGGAGCTGCTCCCATCGTAAAAAGACAAGCTGAAAGATATCCTCGAGGAGTGAGCAGAGCATACTCAAGTCACGCAGTCGACGCAATTGAGTGGAAACCACTAAAAGCTTTTCTCTCATGGTGGAATCTTCTAGCTCTAATATCACATTATAGACGTTACAAAGGGCAGTATAGTAGCTCCAAGTCTCTATCTCTTCTGTGTGCATATTCCGTAGCGCCGGTGTGAGCTGTTGCCATTTGTAAGTATCTTCAATGACCTGGAACACTTGATTCCTATCACACTCTACGCCATGGTCATAGATCAGAGAAAGCACTCCGGATGACTGAAGCAGAGCTTCCACTTTAATGTTTTTAAGAACGTTTCCGTTTTCTTGTTGTTGTAAAAACTTGAACAGCGTAGAAATTCGCTGAAAGTCCGCAATGAAGAATTGATGGACACTCTGCAGCTCAGCAGAAACTTTTGCCACATCAAATAAGGCCAGTAATTGATCCAACACAGCCAGCTCATCAAGGGTCTGGGTGCTTATAGCAAACTCATTGGCCAAGCGCAGAATGAGTAAATTATTGCGTAATGTGTTATCTCGAATGATCTCAAAACTCTTAAGCTGCTGACACAATCTGGGAACAAAGTGTTCTCGTTGATCGATGGCCAAGTGCAGTACAAGGCGACTCGTGGGGGCTGTATTACTGCATACAATTTCCAGCTGTGTTTTCTGTTTATACAAAACCATGTTTAAAAGCTGTGGGTCTTCACGAGCAAGTAATGCCAGCATGAATGAGTCATTGTGGCAATACAAGTCAAAAGTAGAATTACTTTCAAGCTGTTGCTGAACTTTTGCTGCCGTTAATATATGTTGCGGAATGTTTGCTAGCACGTTGAGGAAACGTGATGAAGTCGAAGGATCGCAGAATGATTCATCACTCAGCATCTGCTTTATCGCACCGCTAAAGATTTTTCTTATGTACAACTTTGACTGATCGTATAGTATATGTAGTATTTGCAGTATCGGATAGGGTGAGGCGACAAGAAGCGCTTGCATGCGCTCATGTTGCCACTGAACATCGCTTCCACCAAGAGAATTTTTAAAGTCCTTTGAAAAAAAAAAACGTATATACGTATAAAAAATATATATAAATATATACATATATTATATTTATAGTTCAATTATGTACCTGAGTTACTTGCTTCTCTGAACTGGTCAACATTTCAATGAGTTGATCAAGTTGCTTTTCCTGCTGCTGGAGTGACATGACGAAGACCTGTTGAATTAATTTTCGTGCCTTCTAATTTTGTATATATTTATTTATTAATAAGGTAAGTTCATTGCCCACAAGAGATGTCGACTTTGAGCCCTTGTGTGGACTCTAGCGAGACAATCATATGCTGATTGTATCCGCCTATTGTTCGACGGGCCACTGTTTTTATTGCACCAGCAGCAGCAGTAACTGTTTTCTTCTCGTTGTTGTTGTTTTTGTAATTAGGTTGCGTCGTCGTGTTTCAGTGGTGGTACCATAATAATACTTGATAAGAGAGGGCTGCATATTTTAACCGTAGACAGCGCTCATCCAATAAAGCGCTGCTTAGGACGCTCAATAACAATGGAAAGCGATAAACAGCTCAATAATTATTTACACACACACAGTTATACACTGTTATGAAAATTGAACAACTGTTTGCCATTCATTCCATTTGGCAACAGATTGGCATTCACACAAAGTGCTCAAGTTTCCCATGACTGTTTTGATTATTATTTTAAGAAAACCAATTCCATCCATTCCATCCAAACTTTTGTAGTTAATTGTTAATATAAATTTTTTATCAAATAATTTCATCATATTATATCATAATTATACCGCTTCTGCATCATTCTATTTTAGCTCTCAGAAAGTATGGGCGGAGCGCAAGGAAAATATCGATAGGCCGCTACGTAGTGAGAGGCAGATTTTTTCAAATTCAAATTTTTGTCTCATTTAGTTGTAGCAATAGAGCTTGTAGAGCTATAATTGGATTAGGTCTTGGGTGGTTTACTTTTCGTATTCCGTGTGTACTAACAAGTTAGTAGCGTTTCATCATATTGCGGTGCAGGCGCGATACCAGAATGCATTATCAAAGTAAATTTTTATTTATTCTTATTTATCTTATTTATTTTCTAAATAACATATTTTATTACAGAATTACTTTGTGTGGGCGGCATTGTAATAGGGTTCGTTTCCGTTTTGTTGTTTCTGATTTGTAAACTGCATGAGGAGACCATTCCAAATGTTTTAAGACTTGAGGATAGACAATTTGAATTCGATTACGTTATTGGTGAGTAATGGTAGTTAGGTTAATCCAATACTATTTGTTCATAGATATAATATTTCTAGTTGGCGCTGGTACAGCCGGTGCTACGCTCACATCTCTATTGGCAAAACACAGCAATGGCAGTGTATTGCTGGTTGAGGCCGGCGGTTCATTTGGCTATCTTAGTCGAATACCACTGCTGACGACATTTCAACAAAAAGGTATCAATGATTGGTCGTTCCTTTCTGTGCCCCAAAAGCACTCGTCAAAAGGATTGATAGAACAGCGACAATGTCTGCCTAGAGGCAAAGGATTGGGGGGATCGAGTAATCTGAACTATATGCTGCATTTTGAAGGTCATGGAGCTGATTTTGACTCCTGGCATAAAGATTACAACATAACCAATTGGAATTGGGAGGACATAAGTCCCTTTTTTATAGCGGTTAGACCAAGGCCTGATGAGCTTTTTGAAGTACCACACAGTTATTCCTTGCTGTCACAAGCCTTGGATGAGTCCGAAGCGGAATTTCCGGAAAAGTCCTGGCAATTTAGACGGTCTGTTTACAACATAAAGAATGGATTACGTCATTCCGTGCTTCAGCAATTCCTTTTGCCTGTGCTTAACAGCGCAAACCTTCGATTGCTGCCCAATGCTTTGGCCAAACGTATAGAACTGACCTCAGCATCCAGTTTAAAGGCCAGCTCGGTTATTGTTGGTGTTAAGAATGAACAAAACAAGGAATTTGAGATTAAAATAAAAGTTCGACGGGAGTTGCTGCTTTGCGCGGGTGCATATCAAAGTCCGCAATTGCTTTTGGCCTCAGGTATTGGCGACAGTAAAATATTGCATCCAGTAGGACTAACCGTCAAACATAGCTTGCCATTGGTAGGTCAGGGATTGCATGATCACTTTAATGTGCCGCTGTTTGTCTCCATTGGCGCCGTTGGACCTACTCTTAATCAACGCACCTTATTTAACCCAATGACAATATTGAACTATTTAAGCACCGGCAGCGGAGCATACGGAAATTTCGGAGTAATCGGGCATGTTACTGGCTATTCGGACCCGTTACCTTTTAGCATTACACTTTTTGGCGCTGGTGCTATAGACGAAAATGTTCTCATGTCCATTTCCAATTTCAAGCGTTCGGCATTTCGTGCTCTCTTTCCTCGCTTTCAAAATTCTTCGCAAGAAGGCTTCGTTATTATATCCAGCTGTTTACAACCAAGATCAAGAGGATCCATTACACTTTTGCATAAAAGTGTGCGTCGAAATCCTCTAATAGATCCCAACTACTTGAGCAACGAACAGGATGTGGCCTGCACCGTTGCTGCCATTAGAAATGCTGTGAAGGTAAGAACTCAATTGCCATTAAGCTTCACTAACAGTAAAAAATATTTCTTATAGATTGTCACTTCCTCAGCGTTTGCGAAATTACGTCCGCGTATTCACTGGCCCAAGCTACAAGAATGTGCTAACTTCGGACCATTTGAAAGAGATTTTCTCAAGAACGAACCCTCTGACAACTATCTAGAATGTCTAATGCGGCATATAGGTTTGGGATCACATCATCCAGGAGGTAGTTGTGCTCTGGGCAGCGTTGTTGACTCTCAATTAAGGTATATTCTCGTTCATTGCAACTGAATTTATAATCGGTAATCAATTGCAGATTACATGGAATACCTAATGTGCGAGTTGTCGATGCCAGTGTACTGCCTCGACCCATTTCCGGAAATCCGAATACAGCAATTACAGCTATCGCCATGCGTGCCGCCTCGTGGGTACTCAAGAATGAACTTCAATAGAAAGGATTTATACAATATAATTCTTTTAGTACGTAGGTCTTAAAAAATTATTAATTAATATTTCTTATTATTGGTACAGTGCTAGACTTTCTCCACTTTTGCTTTAATTATTCGCACAGCATCTACGGGTCGATCATTTTTATCTGTTTCAACCATACCAATCCGTTTTACCACCTCCATCCCGGTATAAACACGTCCAAATATTGTGTGTTTGTTATCCAACCATTGTGTGGGCGCCAGCGTGATAAAGAACTGGGAGCCATTTGTGTCAGGTCCAGAGTTCGCCATCGATAATATTCCTGCACCAGTGTGTTTTAAGTCGCTATGCAATTCATCAGCGAACTCTCCGCCATAAACCGAAGTTCCTCCACGTCCAGTTCCAGTTGGATCGCCACCTTGTATCATGAAATCCCGAATAATACGATGGAACACCACATTGTTATAGTATCCTCTCCGAGATAGTTCCGCAAAGTTATAACACTAAATTGCAAAATTGGGGATTGAATTCTGATCGAACTAATGACTCAATTGTTTACGTACGGTATTCGGTGCGTGTTTCCAGTACAGCTCCACGGTAATTTCTCCCATTCTAAACGCGGGAAACTATTAGAATAAGAGTCGTAGGTTTTCATTGAACAGATATACTCACGATGTTTCCAGTGTAACAAAAGGAGGCTGCCACGCCTTGTCGGGCACACTACCACCTGAAGGATTGGGCAGCATTATTTACACATATATTTATTAAAGAACAAATTTCAATGAAGTTTTCTGCAGCACTCTAGAATTTGTGGCGGAATGCTGATATATTTACGATAAATTGTACTGACCATCAACCTATCGACAATACGATTTTTCCGTTAAATAGATAATTGAATAAATAGATAATACCCAAATTAAAGCAAGAGCTAGCAACTACAAACATGGCATATTAAATAATATATATTTTTGTAAAATAATTTTTTGTGAAATTATATTAAATCCAATTAAAACGCAAGTTAATTTAAAAATTCTGAGCTACGAAAATTGGACAAACCCTACCCAAAAAAAGCCTCCTCGACAATGGTTTAGTTTGGATGAGGTATGATAGAGGAATTTATCCCAGTAATTACCAATATAGTATTTGGACATTGATCCCGAATGTTGATTTGATTTTGGTTGATATAATTATCTTTATTTTATGTCTTGATATAGCTATATTGAATCATTTTTCTCACGTCCATTGAACATAATGCGGATGCATATATGACTGGCACTAGCTTATAACATATGCCAAAAATGAATTTATGCATATTTCTTCCGAATAAACATGTTTCGGGGTCAACCATTTTTATCCAGAAATAAATCGAATCACTTTATTGTAAGGTCAAAACTACGAAACTGTTGAAAGTGGACGTTAAAGTGTCGCAATTCTCTCTAAGTAAAGCACGCCAACTGATTAGCTAAAATAAACTCATGTGTGGATTTTGTGCTCTGCCCGGAACCTAAATTACCCCACAATTGACAATTGAGCAAAATTATATTGAATCACAGAGTGGTCGAATAGCGCCCAGTGCCAGAGATGGAACCCACTGATTCAGTGAATTAGTGGCAAACGCAAGCGTAACATGATTTAGTCTACTTTTTGAACTCGCATTGCAACAATGAATAACATTGAAAGTATTCTCGAAGAGCTGCAGCGCTTCTCTTTGCCCGACTATGGCGCCTTTGTCGCCATGTTTCTCCTGTGCATTGGAATTGGCATCTATTTTGGGTTCATGAAGAAATCTGTGTCTGAGGATGACTACATGTTGGGAGGTCGCAAGATGTTGGTCGTGCCCATTGCCTTCTCATTGGTAGCTAGCTTCATCTCGGGCATTACTTTACTTGGACTCCCCACCGAAGTTTACTCCTACGGAACCCAGTATTTGTACGTTGGAACAGGTGTCATTGGCATGGGCGTCGTAATGGGAGTCTTCTACTTACCTGTTTTTCACGATCTAAACATTACGTCCACTTATGAGGTCAGCGAACACTCAAAAGTTGTAATGATTGATCCAACGGATTATTTTTTTTATAGTATTTGGAGGCTCGCTTTGATCGTCGACTACGCCTTTTTGGGTCCATAATGTTCGCAATTATGAATGTTCGTATCAAATTCTATAGTACATTCTACTACATACTAAACTAATTGTTACATAGATAGCGTATCTACCAATTGTGATCTACGTGCCTGCTTTGGCGTTCAATCAGGTAACCGGAGTAGCTGTGCACACCATTACTCCAATCGTGTGCATTATATGCGTATTTTATACCAGCATGGGCGGGCTGAAAGCCGTCGTCTGGACAGACGTTGTGCAGGCAGTCTCCATGTTGGGGGCGTTAGCTCTAGTAGCAATTAAAGGCAGCATGGATATAGGGGGAGCCAGTGTTGTCGTGGAACGTGCTTGGCAGTCAAATAGGCTGGAAGCACCAGAGTAAGTATAAGTGCAGAAGGAATGTTTTCGATTAAAAATGAATTTTTCCATTCAGTTTCAGCATAGATCCTACCGTGCGTCACACATTTTGGTGTCTATTTTTGGGGGGCATTGTTTACTGGACGCAGACCAATGCCGTTTCTCAAAATATGATTCAGCGCTATCTGTCACTGCCTACCCTGGCAGATGCTCGCAAGGCCTTGGTAATTTTTTGTGCTGGAGTATTGATCCTGATGGCCCTGTGTGGTTATAATGGCCTACTCATCTATGCAACCTATCAAAACTGCGATCCGCTTACTACCAAGGCACGTCATTGGCATTCATTACAATTGAACTCCTCTAGTCTCTCATAACTTTCTCCACAGCTGGCTAAGGCACGTGACCAACTTTTACCGCTTTTCGTCATGGACACTCTAGGCGAGTTGCCGGGGATGACTGGTTTGTTTATTGCAGGAGTCTTTAGTGCTGCCCTCAGTTCACTATCCACCTGCCTGAACTCTATGTCCGCTGTGGTTCTGGAGGACTTTGTTAAGCCCTATGTAAAGAAGCCTCTGTCTGCTAGATCGTCTACCTGGATCATGCGTATGGTGGTTGTGGGCATCGGAGCGCTTTGTGTGGCCTTGGTTTATGTAGTCGAGCATATGGGCACCGTACTTCAGCTAACCATGAGCCTGGAGTCAATCACAAATGGACCGTTGTTTGGCATCTTCACTATGGGCATACTCATGCCCTGGATCAATGGAAATGTTGGTTGTGGAATTTTCAATTTAATTAATCCTCATTTACGAAGGTGTTTTTCCCGTAGAGCGCGATTCTTGGCGGCTGCGTCGGCGTAATTGTTATGTCTTGGGTTAGCCTAAATTCCCAATGGGCAATTGCTTCGGGCGCCATTCGCTATCAAACGAAACCGTTGAACGTTGATCAGTGTAGTTACAGCTACGATGCAGCTCCTCTGATATCCAGTTCATCTAATGCTACTCACATGAATGGTCCAACGGCGGAGTAAGTAATACGGGATCTCTAATTGAGGGTGAACTTATGAGTCCTTGTACATATCAGGGATATATTTCCATTGTACCGTTTGTCATATATGTGGTACACTACGTTGGGCGCGTCTGTGACCATAATCGTAGCACTGCTTAGCAGTATGGTCTTCGGCACAAATAATCCAAACAGTGTCGATCCAACCCTGCTCACACCCTGTATTCGAAGGTTTTACAGTTTTGATTCCTACAAAACAAAGGTGGGTCCAAAAAACCTTAAATATAACTTAATATAATATAATTTTTCTGCTAGAATAAATACAAGGTCGAGACTGCACCCCAGCACAAACTGCGCATCGATGAGGTTGCCCTTTAGTTCCGAGCGAAAATTTTTATACAACTCATAAACATTTAAATAATTTTGAAGAATGCTCAAATTAAATAATTTTTTATAGCAAATTAAGTGAATGCAAGTCGATGGGTCAACATCTATATCTATATATATAATAAAAATAATTCTCAATGGGGTCCTAAGTCTGATGCAGATAATTCCATGGTTAAAAAATATAAATTATTATTTAAATGATTGATAACAATTATCATATAACACATTGGGCTGTAAGATTTGTTTTAGAGTTTCTGCTGAGCCTTAGCTAGCAGAAATCGACGTTCGGATCCACTGAGATGTTCGAAAAATGTGGGAAAGTGTTCGTTTTGTGAGAAGTTGGTTAGAAACTTTTGCAAATTCTCTCCAATATCACCAGTATAGTTACATTCCTTGAGCAAGGTCTGCAGTACTTGCTCATCCTCTGCATTGTCCTCGTCGAAATCGAAACACAAATCGGAAATGTATCGCGGCTTTGCCGGGTTACCACCAATTTCATCATCTTCGGTCACTTCATCATCGCTATCTGTCAGTGGGGCATCCGTTTTACCTTCCTGGAAATGCTGATATTCAGATATGAGCACTTTGAATATCTTCACAAGTGCGGGAATCGTTATCCATTTTTGATAGTTGGACGCAACAGAACGGGTGCGAACTCGATCACCGCACGGCTCCTCTACTAACTCCTTATACGTGATCGATGTCAGTCGATTATCCTGTGTGGCCACGCCATACTCGAAAAGTTTGCAAAGCGCCATCGTAGTTACCTAAAATTTGTATTCGCAATAATTAATCATCGGTTAAAATTTCGTTAGATTAATCAGTTACTTTTCTTTCGTAAGCCCCAAAGAACGAGTTTTGACGCGAAAGCCAGTTCGTCAATACAAATTGTAGTGCAGGCTCGCCATTAGGTCCGGGCACCGTGGACAAGAAGTTGAGCACTGCATCCATTTGGGTAAGGAACAAATGTGCGAATATAAGTACCAAATTCATGATCACTTTCAGGCACTCCAGGTTTTGCATCTTACTGATGACTGCCTTTAGAAGCATATCAACAGTTTGTCCCAGCATGTTGCCCATCTTTGTTATGATGGTGATTACGAGTCTGCCAATTTGCCCACCGGCTGTCATTTCGACATTCATGGGATTTAGCAGCACAATAGCTACTTGCATGACATAGTTGACACCCTCGCCGTTCTTGTAGTTGCAGATTTGCTCTGGTGAAACATTGATAAAGCTGCGCAGGCACTCCCCACCAGAGACCATCACTGTGTGATCGTCGGTATGCAAAACACAGTTGATCATAGCGGGAAATGCAGTTTCCAAGAGAGAATCGGGCATAGGAGGTTCTGTGTACTTAACAATTGTGTTTAGCACATCTAAGGCAATGTCCTGCTTTTCACCACAGTGCTCGCCCTGCAGTGATAGTATGCTAACAATAGTCGGTAAAAATTTGTCTTGCAGCGGTCTCAGACATTGCTTGGTTTGACAAAGTGCCTTGATTAGATCTTGAACATTCTCAAGAACGAATGGATCTTCGGCATACTTCAAAAATGATGCAATGGCGAGCGGTGTGATTTTTGAGTGCGCTGCATAAGCAAAGTCAGCATCAAATTTGACCATCATTGTCAAAGCCTCCATGATCAACGCCAAAACTGTCGCCTTGCACCCAGGCACCAGTGTCATAATGCCATCCAAAAAGCCAGGTAATTTGGATACCAGCAATGTTCGCTTCTCTCCCTCAACATTCTCATTGGCTTGCAGAAAGCCATGTAGAGCCCGTACAGCGCTGATGCGTAAGATGTGCGACTTATCAGGCGACAGACTACAAAGTGTTACATCCAGTATTTCTAATAACATCTGCGGATTGTACAGGTCCGATTTGGAGTATGTGCTTAGGGTCCAGAGGGCTCGACCGACCAGATGAGGTGACTCTTGGTGCACCAACAAATTGCGTATTATCGTCAGATAGTTTAGCAAATCGAACTTCGAATCGCCTTCGAGTATTATGTCCCGAAAACCGTGTACAGCATCCATGCAGGCTTCATGAATCTTCCACCAGTTGGGATTGTTGGCCGCTTTCTCCGCCTCGGCGACGCTGAAGTGTCGACCTAGCGCTTCTTGCAATGGCTGTATGGCCTTGACACCAAACTCATCATTTATGGCCTTATGTAGGTAGACAACCGAACAACATAACTATACATTATATAAAATTATATTATTTTACTCATAAAGAACTTACCAATAACACATCGCGGCCGCACATGCGTACGGTCAGCTCGACTCCACCATCGTCTTCGTCGTCCACGAATTTTTCCGGATCTTCCTGCCAGTCTTCTAGTTGCTCCTCACCCAGTTGAATGTATACAATGGTTATGTAGATTAGATCCGCTAGAACATTCTTAATGTTGCCGCGCAGCTTGCCGCATGTGACAATGCAATTGATAAATTCAAGAATTTGTATAATCAGAGTTTGAAAGTTTGTTTGTTCGTCATCTTCTTCGTTTGCGCCAGATGCCAGGGGGCTTAATTCCGTCTGGTTAACTGATACTTTCACGTACGTTTCAGCTATTTGAGTAAGCAACTGCCATATAATAGGTAATATGCGATCCATAAACGGATGTATGTATTTCGGCATATCGGTTACCAGGTAAGTGAACACTGCAATTTATTAAGAAATTATTGTATTGTTAAGTGCAAGATATATAATGACTGAAGACATACCCTTTATAATTTCTGAACGGAGTAGAAAACTGGAACCAGCACCACAGTTCATACTAAGATAATGCACTAATTTGTCCATGAAGTTGGATAGAATGGAGCTCATCATTGAACTCTGCTCTTGCTTGTCAACGATTAGCGATGAGATTGAAGTGAAAAGTTGTTTGAGTGTGCGTACGGCTGAGACTCGAGTCTTAATTGAATAATTTTGCTCGGAATCAAATATACGATAAACTTCGGGTATCACCACAGGTCCAAGCTCCTTGATTTGTTCCACATCGTATGTAAAGTCCTGCAAAACTTGCATAGCGCCATGTATCGAATCTTCATTGCCACCGAGGCACTTCACTATGATATCAAAAAGCTCGGTCCAGCATTGTGGATAGTCCGTGGCAGCTATTGTTGAGATCGTATGCGCGACAGAAGAGCGAATCTTGGAATTCGGATCGTATAGCCCATTCGGTAATATATTACGAATAGTTCGCTTAGCTTGCTCATTCGCTACATGAACGTTTGCCTCATCAATGTCTGTCCAGTGATTTTCCACATACCGCGTAAGCATTATAATTGCTATTTGGCGCAATGGCAGCTCATGCGATTGATTCATTATTATTTCGGACAAGTAAACGCCATATCCTGAAATTTGAAGCTACTAGAACAACGCCTCGTTTTGCCCGCCAATTCATAGATATACATACCTTCAGTGTATTGCAATTGCTTGTTACGCTTCTCCGCCTGTTGCAAAACAGCTGTGTCCGAGCTTAGTAAATTCTGAAGTTCTTCGATTATGGCCTGTTTAACTGAGTCGCCGCCGCTACGCATAACACCAACTCCTTCGTTGTTCGACATGATAATATATAAAATTCAAATATAAAAGATTTACAAAGGCGTTGCAGTGATGTTTGCCGCAGTAGATCGTAGCACATGTGAGCTGTTCTTAGTCCGGTTCAAACTTTTCACCCTTTTCCAACACTTTTATATTGGTAAAGGAATATAATAATGTTTTGCTGCGTTTACAGTCACAGTTATCATTTCTGGATGTTTATACTAGTTAAATTTGACAATGATATGTTACTAAAGCATTGAATATTAGATTAATGAAAGTTAATATAAAAAGTTTTACAGAACTACCTACATGTCAGAGTAACTGTAAAATACTTGCTTAAATAAATAAATGTTATGCAGCACTGCTTTTGTAATAATCGACTTATTGTACTACTGCCGCCTTGGACCTTCTGTAAATTTAATACAATTTTAAAAGCAATATAACTGGAATCATGGATACTGTAGAAATGTCAAAATTACCGAAAAACCAAAAAACGTTTGCGGGTATACCAGAAGCAATATTTTTAGTAAGTCGAAGTTGCACACAATTTTAGCCGCTGCAGCCAAATGCAATTCTAACCTAGAAAACAGCTGTAAACTATATTCAAATTAATCATCCTCCGTGTTGGATTTTCAGGATGACATTGATACCTTTATGAGTCAACCCGGGAACGAAAACTGCGAAAGAGTTTTGCAACGGATGGACGAACAGCATGGAAAATATCGATTCATGGCTTACAACCTAGATGCACGTCGCCACAAGTTAAAATCCCAAATACCCGACCTGGAACGGTCATTGGAAATGGTTAATGTGTTGCGCGAAGAAGAACAGGATCGTGAAACGGAGTTTATGCTCAGCGATCAGGTGTTTATTAAAACGATAGTAGCGCCCACAAAGAATGTATATCTTTGGCTGGGAGCTAATGTTATGTTGGAGTATCCCCTAGATGAAGCGGAGGCGTTGTTAAAACAAAATATTGATTCTGCTGTTGACAAGCTTAAAACTCTAGAGCACGATCAGGACTTTCTCAGGTATGTCGAATAATAATCATCGGTGATAATTATTTCATTATTTCATCCCTCAGAGATCAAATAACGACAACCGAGGTAAATATGGCTAGGGTCAATAATTGGACCGTTAAAAAGCGGCAGGCTGCAGCCAAGTCCAATTCCAGTACTACCCAGAAAAAAACTTAAGGTCATAGACGAGCGAACTATGATATATTTATTTCGAAAATATACTTTTTAATTTGAATCCTCGACGAATGATACTAACTGCTTTTGAACTTTGATTTAAAATGGGAATAGGACGAAATGGTATTTCAACCTATTTCACCCGTATTCGCAATTATAATAAATATAAAATATAAACATTTGTTTATCTCTTGTTATATGCATATGTTTTAATTACAAGAAACAAAGTAAAACAATTTCTACCCACGAAAAATTACGAGAATAACCCTCTCTAACCTATTCCCATTTCATTGATTGGTGAATATAATCACCATCGGGACTAACATAGTCTTTGATAGGAGGCGTTGCGACAGGTCCTTTAACAGAGACTGGCAGTAGTTGCATGTCCACTTCTATTGCCGCTTGGTAAAGATCCACACTCTCACGGCGCAATTCCTCAAGAGCTTTATTTTGCGACTGAACCAAACGATCAATGATTTGGAAGTCTGCTAGCTTTTGGTCGTGTTTGTAGTGCGCCCATTGTTTCTTCAATAAGGCACGAGCTTCCAATTCCGCTGAACCCAGCGGTGCGAGTTTTCGTTCCCGTTGACTAGAATGATAATTTTACTATCCGCAACACGCGGCAAGCCAAAGACTTACGTCTTATTGTCAATTAATTCAAGAGGCACCTCCAGCTCTTCCACCGGCTTTAACTGGCGCGCATTCTTTTCCAGTCTCCGTATTTGCTTCTCGATTTTTTTTTTCTTCCGGTCTTCCCTTTGTTTTATGATTTGCGGGTCAATTTTCTTCTTTTTCTTCAGGGGCTCAGCGCATAGCACTGGCGATGTATGCAGGAAACGAGTAGCGAGAACGTTGCATTGTAAACTCAGTCTGTTTGTGAGAAAAGACGGTATTATAATTAATAATATTCAATATAAGAAACGAATACTGTGTAGAATTACCTGCAAATAGAGTTAAGTACCGACATGTTTATAAACGCCTAAACACTGTTTGCGTAATGTGCTGCTTCTTCACTTAGCTGGCGCAAATCATCTGTATGTATCGATAGTGGATTGTAACATATCGCCAGGGCTGCTGTGTAAGTTTTTGCTTATCGATTAACCGATATTTTGAATCCTAATGAAATGTATAGTCGAGGTAGTTAAATTTTTTTTAAATAACCATCGAGTAGCATATCCACAATCCATACCTGATTTATTATTTAGTTTTTCACCCATCCATTTAAAAGCAAAAACTTGTTTTTTACTATTTTTATACGATTTTAAAACTTTATTTTTAAAGATGAAAATAAACAATATACTTTTATTATGTGTTCTTGCTTTAGTAAATTTTACATAATTTTCAATAAAATAAGTAGTTTTTTGTTTTCTGTTTCGATTAAAAATGTTATATTATAGTTTAGTGTTGTTTTTTTTTTTTGTTAATTTACCTTCTCTTCATGCATTTTATTTCCTTACAGTTGCTGCATAAATATAAATTTATGTAATCATACTTGCTTACATCCCAAATATTGAATTTTCATCTTTTACACATTTTCAGTTAATGATGCAATACGTTCTATGTTTTTGTGTTTTCATTGTATTTATTTCGTTCACTCTAAACGTTGTCTCGAAATACAAATCAAAATGTTCATTTAATCGATTTTTGCCTTACGAGAAATTTGGAAATTTTCTGCTAGTTTGCATGAATGTTCTTCCTGCATTAAGGTCCAGCCAAACGTCGTTATCGAAGAAGTTTTCAGAATGTACACCAAAGTGACTTAAGCAAAGGATCGAACTGAAACCGAACCCAAGATCGTACCAATATGTATGTTTGAATGCATTGCTGCGAATAAATACATTACATATATCTCATTTTTTTTAATACGCTTTATTTGTAGCTTTCGAAATCAGTTAATCGTATTAAGTTAATATAGTTTGCATTATACGCAGTCATCGTGGATTGTGAAACTTTCGTATTTTTTATGTTTCTTGTATTTATTACATTCATATTTCTTCATTTCTTTGCTTACTATGTGTTAAATAGTACTGTGTGTGTGTGTGTGTATGTGTAATGTGGGAAAGTCTTGTAAAGGATTATGATCTTCTATTGTTATTGATATTACATATACTTATAAGTAAGGGCTCTTCTTGCCTTATCGCTGATTTCGCTGATCTCTTTTTATGTTCTTCCTTCCCTTCCACGCGACTTCTTGAAAGTAAATTTTAACTTATATTGTGTGTACGTTAAATATTGGCTTTCATTACTCGAATAAGTCAATACATTCAAAATTGTTTTTCAAATGTTCAAATGATGTTTTCAAGTGCCGGGTTCTGTTCTTGTTGTTGTTTGCATAACATATTTTTCATATTTTTGATATCAAAATTGATATAAATAAATGTGTGTTTAAGAATAAAACGAAATTAAATAGATTTTTCTGTATATGGTTCCGAGGGTCTTTTCCATTTTGATATACATCAGCGCTCTAATTAGCTAATTGCAGATTAAGTAATTAATTTTGTTTTCATTTCCAAAAAGTTAATTTTGTTCGATTTTTCGAAGCCCCCCTTTTTGGCATTATTTTAGAGCGCTTTGGTTGCCACTTATATTATAATTACATACATTATAAAAGTTATCTCTAAAGTTGTTTGTACTATATCTTGGAAATAATTCCGGTCTATTGTTGCATAACTGAAAGATTTTTTTATTTTTATTTTTTTATTTTTAATTTTCACTGCATTGTGAAACTTAACAAAACCCGATTTTTTGTTTTTAAATTTTGCTTGACTTGGCTCTGAAGTTCGATTTTTAATCGCACGCATCAATTAATCGAAAACGATGCGTCTCAAATTGGTCGAAAAGTTTGAAAATTTGGATGTCGCAATGTTACCAAAAGTGATTAATACGTTTAAAAGGTTCTTTTGGGCAAACCCTATGCACATTTACTCATCTAACTGCTTCCGTTTCATACATATATCTATATGTATATTCATGTTATGTATGTATGTATGTACGTAGACGCATTGAGAAAATGATTAATTGGAAACGATGCGTCGAATTTTTGTAACTCCAGAATCGTAAAAAGCAATTTTCTTCACTTATATTCATAGTATCCGTGTGAGTGAATGAATACGTATTCATAAATTAATGGTTAATGTTCATAAATTGTAAATTTTAAATTTTGCTAATTTTTGCTAGTTGGTTTTCCTTCAAAATGTTTCGAAGTATGTTAAACTCACAACTCAATATTCTAAACTGAATAATGCAAATACATATATATAAGTTCATTTTCTTTTGTGTGTGTATGTGTATGTGTTTGTTCATGAAATGGGCGAAAGAAGCACAAAAGGGACACGTATTTTTTGGTTTCCTTTTAGTCTTTTAGTTTTTCACACGCCACCGTTCTCTGTGAATGCTTTTCACTGCTTGCATCTGAGTCCTACACACATATATATACACACATATATACATATATATAGATATGTCGTAGGCAGATGCAAGTATTCAAAGTTTTCACTTTTATTTTTACCATATTTACTTTTATTTTCATATTTTGTGTGTGTGTGTGTTTTTTTTTGTTTATTTTGGTTTTTCATATCGGTAGTTGAGTTTAGCTTAAATTTAATTGCATTATAGCTTATTGCCGCCTCTTCACTATGCCGTTCTTAGCTCTTTTGCATCGCTTTCCTTAACTTTCAATTTATGTATGTATTTCCACCTAAGAGCTAAACTAAAAATAGTACATAGTTTTTGTGTCTGTGTGTGTGTGAGTGTGGGATAGAAAGTAATACACATATAATGAGCAACTGAGCGCTATATGGTAGATATATGCCTCGTAAGTAGTCAATGAATATCCAAACCATTTCCTTTCTAAATTCTAAATCAATAATTTCATACATATATATATATGTATGTATGCTTTTACCATTACATACTAGAACTAAATACACGATTATATGTGTATGCATGTGTATGTATATCGCTTGCTTATGACAACTCAGAGCTAAAGGGGATTTGACTCAAGATTTGCACTTCATGATCCTTTCGTAAATTTCGTGATTGCACAACGGAAAAGAAAAAACCTTTGTGGTTGAAGCGGTTATTGGATAGGTGATCGCAGAGCCCGGAGACTGGACGGCCTTCCGGTCAAATGTGTGGAGCAGCCTTGGTATTTGATTGAATGCTGGTCTATTTGGAGCCTTTTTCACTTTTGCTTAGTTTTTAAGATTGGTTTTATCTTTTTACAATTTTTATTTTTTATACAATTTTATTAATAATTTGATTTGATTTGTTTTTGTTTTTTCGTTTGTTTGGTTTTAGTTACATAAAAAATTAACAGTTGGCTTTTGTTTTCCATTTTTGTTTTTGTTTTTTTTTTTGTATTTTTTTTTTCGTTTTTTGTTTTTGTTTTTGTTTTGTTTGCTTTTTACGTTTGTTACATGAAGGCACTTTAGATCGGACGTTGTGGCCCCATATCAAAAATTGCTTTTAACTTTTGCTTTGCTCGTTATCACTCTCAGTGTGTTCGGTTGCTGGATCTGGTATTGTTCTTGGTAGTTCCTTGGTGCGTGGAGACGTAGTCGCAAATTAACATATTAATAACAAAAGCCTAAGTAATCGAAAGTTGTTCGAAACTCGAAACTCGCCGAAAGATACGTTCGAAATGTTACCGAAATTCTTTGATTCGAAACTTGTCTTAGCCTTGTCTTTTGCTCTGCTTTTGCATCTACAATCCA
>JABVZX010000352.1:2030437-2054555 GCA_020883565.1 Drosophila pachea
CATTTATTGCGGCCTTATACAAAATCAAATGAGAACTAAGTGTACGTAGCTATTAAGTAAATCAAATATTTTGCTCTACAATTATAAGCGTAAACTTAAGAGACTGTACTATACATACATAAAATATTGCGACTTTTACAAACAAAAACTAAAAAGAATTTGTTTTATTCATGTTTGATTGTTGCTACAATTATATAATAACTACTTAAGTTTTATATGCGAAGACATGCAAGGCATTTCTAATACGCTGGAGATCTAAAGCGCAAAAAAAAAATTTTTAATTTGATTCTACTTTAAGGTTGGCTTTGGATATTATACTATGATTGAATAAATATTTTGCAAAATTCGTAGATACACTTTTGAAGAATATTAGATTGATTGACATTCATATTTGGATTGTAAGTAGAGTATTCGTATTTGGGATATACTGCACTAACTATGCGAGATATTTTTTATTATTACAAACTAATAATAGATTCTGCAATTTTAATGCTCCTGATATCCCATTTATTTTGATGGGAAAATAAAACATTGTATTTATTTTGTTATCCAATTATTAGCAAGTGCTTTGCTAATTTTTATTTACCGATTTTTATGACGTTTACAGTTCAAGTGTGGCAGAAGATACCTTTCCACATAATGCAACAAATCTATCGACAACAATTTCAATATTTCAATATCGTTTTGTTGCTTGCGCAAGCTGTGCCTAGAGAGTACAATTGTATAATAGGTAGGCAAATAAAATTCTGATAATAAATGGGACAAAGTCAAAGAATAATTTGCATACTATTATTAAAAATGTTGCGCATATTTGTGAATAGTTCTCATTACCTTTCATATGGTTCATATGGTTGGAGTGAAGAGTAAGAGTAGCTAAATAAAGAAGCCCATAAGGAAAAAATTGTACGTTTTTTCGTACGATTTTACGACTCAAAACAGTTTTATAAACACCTTTGCCTAACTGTTGCTAAGGACTTCCAGAGCTTGCACCCCAATCATAGGTTTTTTAGAATATGCCATAATAAGTGATGGACAAAATAATAAATGCTAAAAGAAAACGAACGTTTGCAGCTAAAGGGGTAAATTAGCTTAGCCCAAGGATGCGACCCATTTGAATTTACTTTGCATCTCTGGATGATAGAAGATGCACTCGAGCTTATTGATACAATTCTTTCCATAGCGGCATGGCTTCGGGTGGTAAAATGTGCAGCCCGCCTTTGTGCAGTTAGGATAGTATTTGCACATAGTCGTTGCCGTTGTAGCTGTGACTGGAGCAGATATCGATTTGTAGTTCTGTACGGGTATAACATGGGAGGCTGCAAATAAAACATACAAGTTTACAACAATTCTATGCTTGCTTATAGATAATTTTACTCACACAAAGGAGGAGCTGTCAGCTGCACATGACTAAGATCACGAGGACCACTGTGCGCATAATTGCAATCAATGCTAATACAGGCCATATCGAATTTACATTTCGGATGCGTATACATGCACTTGTCGGCGAATTTGCAATTTGGAAACGATTTGCATGGAGCAGACGGGTGATAAAATTCACAAAATTGTTTGCTGCAATTGGGATGATATTTGCAGCGTTCTCTTGGTTTAGTCACTTTTAAAACTGTTGAATCCACGCTAACGGCGCTAACTGTAAACGAGATGCGGATAACGAATCGTAAAATTATTACACAATATAATATTGATCGTATACATAAATGTTATTAATTAACTATTTACTTTAGCATTGGACGGACGATTTACCGATTAACTATGCTTGAGTAGGGAACAAAGGTAACTTACGTGTTGGCAGATTATCATACTTTCTGTCTTCGGCATTGCGTATCGAGATTCGACGCCGCTCTATTGACGAGTCGCGATCTTTACTACCTGAGCGACGTTTCTTCGGATGGTGTTCTTCATCTGATTTAAGCTTGAACCGTATTGGTGTATGCTTGCCCTTTGAAGGCGCCCCAACAGTTGATTGTGAAGCTGGAGCCGCTGATGGCTTCTCATTGCTTGGATCGCGCTTCTCCAACCGCTTCGGTGGCAGCGGTGGTGTAGTAGATCGAGTGCTCTCTTCTATATCTCTCTCTTTGCCATTTGAGTTTAAATTATTTGAGGAAGACGCGGGCAGGCTCGAGCTGCTGCTTAGGCGCTTAATATATGAACGTTTTCGCGAAGAAGCATTCAAATGCTCCTCCTCATCATCATCATCTCTGTCATGTTTAATGATGATTTTCTTTATGTCCTGCTTTTTCCTCAACACCTCGTTCCGACGTAGACTGCGTGAAAGCTTTGGTGGCGGCGTATTGCTGGAAGTGGAAGGAGAAGAGCGTGACATGCTGCGCTCACATTTCGACTTACTTCGCCTATTGTTGCTGTTCGTGGATGAAATACTAGTTGTTGAAGTTGGCTCAACGCACTGTAGCTGTGCAGTTGCCGAACTAGTAGAGGATACTTGCGGGGATGGAGTGCGTTTACGGGAGCGCTTGCGATAGGCTGCAGCAGCAACGGCTACGGCGGCTGCATTTCCTAGCGACTTGTCTCCATTCAACGTAACCACAAATTGAGTTTTTGAAGTCGTGGAAGAGCCACCAACGCCTGACGTATTTTTTTCCACATGCATATCAATTTGCATTTCGGAATCTTCAACATCATGCACTAACTGGGGCACATACGTCTCATAGTCGCCAAGGTTTATGCTAGGCACATACTCCTCCTCCTCCTCCACATCCTCATCCTCATCTTTGGCCACCGGATTGACTTCAGGTTGTGTCTCATGTGAATGACGCATGCGCTTGCTTTCTCTGTTTAAGACATTAACCACTAATTCTCGCCGGCTCCGTTTGAATAGCTCTTGTCCAGCTCCACTTCTATTTACATCGCTTGAGCGCCGTTTACCTAGTGTCAAGCTAATGATCTCCGGTTCGTCACCTGCGGGCCGTTGCTTAGCTGACGCATCAACTGAAGACGGTGCTACTGTTGTCTTAGCCAAGATAGTCGACCGCTGGGCATCGGCAACAGCACGCAGTAGTAAATTTTTACAAGCTTGTCGACTTGGCGAGACAGGCGGACGCGGCTTTATTCGGATAACAGAGTTAACTGGCTTTTCCAGCAGATCTTCATCGTCGGATGGTTCTGGTGGTTTATTCATTGCTACTATAACGCGAGACCCAATGCGTTTCTTGCAATTAGCCTCAGGACTGCGACTTGGTATTCGGCGCTCGCGAACGATTTCATGTTCCCGCTCACGGTGACGGCTTTGTTGCCTTTCATTTCGTGGATTATGTTCTCTATTGCGGTCTATTTTTTTATTCCCTTCTTGCTGCTGCTTTTTGCCCTGTCGTCGATGGGCCGGCACATAGAGCTCCAATCCTTTTTGTGGCCTCTGTAAACGTTCCGGCGATGTTATACGTTGTTGTGAGTGCTGCGGAACATGCGGCTTGCAACCCAAACGTTCGTGGACAGGCCGACGTTCCGAGCGTTCATCTATACCCTTTTGTTGAGGAGCAATTTCTTTTTGCGGCTTTGGTTTTTCTCTAGCAATTGCTGGTTCTAGAGCTCTTTTGAACACAATAGGACTTTTCGGCCTAGAGGTGCTCGAGCTGGAGTTAGTAGGAACCGCAACTCTGTTAGCAACATTTGCACTAGATTCACCTTTGTCATTGTCATTGTGTGAATCCTCCGCCATTGGCTGAAGGTTTTCCCCCTCACTATCATCGTCCAGTTCGCCAATTTGACGTAGATGTTGTTTCGCTGCGTAAATTTTTCGTTGTATTTCAGCCAATTCAGCTATATCCTTCTCCCGATTACCGCTAGTGGTCGTTGTTGAACTAATTTCCGTTATATTTAGAATGTCAACTTCATTTGTTGGCTGTTGTGGTGTTTGTGATTGTTCATTTTCTTCTGTAGCTTTGCGTTTCTTTTTCTTCATTATCATTTCATCCTTCAGGTTGTCATCGATATCAAGCGTCTTTTTGGCTTTCTGCAATAACTCTTCAGCAAATACATCCGTTATAGAGCTAATCGCTGGTAAGGTTTCGGCTGATCTAGCCGTAGTATCAGTTGATGTATTAAGTAGTTCGTCTCCAGATTTTCTATGTGCTCTTTTGTCACGTTTATCTTTTCCTCTCTTGTCCCTTTCCTTCTCTTTCTCTTTTTCCTTATCCTTATCCTTGTCTTTGTCCTTTTGTTTTGGCGTTTCATTTTGACGTGATTTACGTTTTCTGCTACCAGCTGAGAAAAATTTAAGATGTATTACAATATTTCGTATTGTGATCTAACTTACATGTTGATGCAGGAAGTGTGACTTCCTGAAGTTTTTGTAGAACTTCATGCAGCCATGTAACAAATAGATCCGTCTGATCACCAAGGAAGAGATTCAATTCGGCATTCATTTGCTGCTTGGTTCGTTTGTTGGCCACCATAACCATTACATAGTCGGGCAACTCGTCGTCAATGAATCCCGCAGAGCCGCCGGTTCCTAACTCGAGCAGTTTCGCCTTTACGGCACTCTGTGAAATGTTATTAAATTAGAGCAATAATGCAGAGTTGATTACGAATTCATTGATTTTTCGCGAGGAAAAAATTAAGGCTTACGCGCATCTTATGGCCAATTTCACTGCCTAGGTTGCAATCCATGTCGACGAACTTATTTTTAAAACAGCATATACGTAATTATAGGATTTTTCACCTATTTGCCGAAAAAATTCAACATAGATAAAAAGAAAACCTACGAGAAGTAATATTTTTTACCAACTCCAGTCCAGTGATAATGTGACCAGATCCTAATAAAAAAAAATACTAATGTAAATTATTTCTGTTAGTTAACATAGTGAATGACCAAGTAATGCCAAATGCTCACATTGAGTTTTCGAACGTAGCAGTCTGAACGGCAATTCCTAGTGTCACATAAGAAGAAGCTGAAAAAAGTATTTCAGTCGGATTTTAGTGCGACAATTTTTGTAATTTCATAATAAAATGTTTAATAATGGAAAACAGGCAGTCCAATTCAAATGATGTGATAGTGCCAGGTGCGTTTTATTTCGGAAGTGTATTGGTATGCACAAAATTTGTGGCAATTTGGCCTCAGTCAAGAAGTACGCTACCTCTGGCTGGTTGGCTGGCCTCTGCTTCAATGGCCTAAGCCCATGAGTGCAGAATCTGCGCGAATGGTCGAGCCAAAATAAATGCAATTTTATGATAATTATGTGCATTTGGCAAGCAACTTGTTGCATTTAATGTGAACCGTGTTGTTTCTATTGCAGAATTGTACTTCTTAATTTCGAAATTTCTGACTGCGGGGCCGCTGGAAGAGACGGCAAAGGTCGGTGATCGGGCGTTTTGTTCAGCGCCGCCCTGTTAAAAGAGCGCAATTTCATCGTTTGAATTTCGCTTTTGTTTACAAACATTTTACTAACCAGATTTCCGAATATTAAATTTTCAGGTACTTGTAAAAGAATTGGAACAAAAGAAGGTAAGCTTCATTGAAAATGCTTGAGTGTTGTGAAGTGACGCATTTATATTGCCTTGTTACTATTTGGTGATTTTTGTGGTATGCAATTTTTAATGCAGAAGTTCGGCACCGTTTGTTTATATATTTTGTTTTGGTTCGTCGTCGTCGCTGTTGTTGTTATAGCGCAACCGGCAGCAGCCTACACCGTCTGCTTATTTCAGAGTTCAAAGCTATACTGACACTGAACTGAATTGTTGAACGGTGTGACAGTACGGGAGAAGTCCGCCTGTTTTCGGATCGTCCATATCGTCGTCTGTCCGTTTAATAATAATAAGTAAAAAAGTAGGCCCCCGGCAATGAAGACAGCGACGACGACGTCACTACTTTGATGTCCATAAGTGCGAGTGATAACAAATTTTGAATGCCGATTCTTCTATCATCCATAGGTACTCCCCCGACGCATTGACTGGGAGGGCAATGAGCATGAGCAAACTTTCGCAGAGTTGGTGAGTTATTGAAGTGAAATATTGTGTTTATTTGTACATATGAGAGATTTGTTCTTGCATAATTGAAATTGAGATTTTACGTGTAGTTTTTTGTCGAATCTGTGTGAGTGTGCGTGTGGAATTTTGTGACGTCACATACATGACCATCGATTGATTGATAGATACATTTGTTGCAACATAATTTTTTGTAAATCAAATTATTTTAATTGCATAAGTTAATCAAACTAATTATTTTTTATTAATAGAATAGGTTAGCGAATTATTAAGAAATATAAAAGTGTACAATATATAAAAAGTGATACAGTGTTGTAAATAATAAGTGTTAATATAAAGTATTGTGGTTTTTGAAATTTAGTTAAATTAATTACAATTACATAGTAATTCTATTAGCCTATTACAAATGTCCGACATCTTGCTTTCTATATACGTGCATATATAAATGTGTGTGTATATGTGACTGTGCTCTTTTGTGAGTAACATTGGAAAACATATGTCTTTCACATACCGTCATCCCTGTGTTAGAGAAGGACGGCTCTATATACTGGCCTTCTGAACAGCTGCCCGCTGCATCAAACTTATCTGTTATCGATATAAACAAATCGTTTTATTTTTTTTTAAATATTGTAGGAACAAAAATACGCACATATTGGTCCAAATCATCTACTAGAAATATGCAGTCGTCTTGGTCCCTTGGTCGACAAGGAACTTTCGCCAAGCGTTCCAGGAATTGTATCGCTGCTTGGCAGTGGCCGCCAAAATTTATTACGTACAAAAGACACAGTTTACCGGCACCGAACTCTACGGGATTATTGCACCCGTCTGCATGGCATCTCACTGCCCGACTCAACTCTTACGAAGCTACCCCACAATTTAAGTGAGTTTGGGAAAATTTAGATTAATAAAAGAATAAAAATTATAACATCTATTGCTATAGCCAAGGTAATCATCGGCCGAGAATATGGTGGTTTGGTACGTCGCAAGTTGCTGGTGCCTACAGATCTCTATCGGAAGACGAAATTGCTTCGGCGAACAGTTGGTCATTTGTCTTCCGTCTATTGTGTTCTATTTGATCGCACCGGTCGCTACATAATCACTGGGGCCGATGACTTACTTATCAAGATTTGGTCCGCAGCTGATGGGCGACTGTTGGCAACGCTGCGAGGGGCCTCCGCTGAAATAACCGATATTGCCATCAATTTGGACAACACAATGTTGGCTGCAGGCTCAGTTGATCGCATATTGCGCGTTTGGGACATGCAAACAACTTCACCAATAGCGGTACTTGCCGCCCACACTGGCATGATAACATCGGTTAATTTTTGTCCGTCGCCACGAAGCGATTTGAAATACTTGGTGACGACCAGTACAGATGGCTCGATTGCATTCTGGCAGTATTCCACACCACGTGGCCAGAAAATAACTTTCGCTCCAAGGCCTACACAATACCACGAGAAGCTGCGGCCAGGACAGGCACAAATGATGTGCACGACTTTTTCGCCGGGGGGCATGTTCTTGGCAGCCGGCTCTGCAGATCACCATGTGCGTGTATATATGATGGCCGAAGACGGACCCAAACGCATACTAGAAATTGAAGCTTACACCGACGCAGTCGATTCTGTACAATGGTCACATCGCGGGTTACGCTTCATATCAGGCAGCAAAGACGGCACGGCACACATTTGGACTTTCGAGTCACAACAGTGGAAAAGCACAAAACTTTGCATGACTGAAAGGCTTTCAAGGTATACCATAAATAATAAGTTAAAGACCTGTGCTAATGAGTTGATTTGAATTACAGCTGTCCCGAACCAGAGGAAGGAAAGAAATTAAAGGTTACTATGGTTGCTTGGGATGCTTCAGATCGCTATGTTATCACAGCCGTCAATGATTTTACAGTGAGTATTATAGTAGGAGATGTGAACTTCATGGAAACTTACTTACCCATTTCAACAGATCAAAATTTGGGATTCCAAGTCTGCCAAGTTACACCGCGTATTGCGTGGTCACAAGGATGAGCTATATGTGCTAGAATCGAATCCAAGAGATGAGCATGTCCTACTTTCGGCCGGCCATGATGGTCAGGTTTTTCTTTGGGACATTGAACAGGGTGTAGGCGTTGCTCAGTTTTTCAATGACATCGATGGACAAGGGCATGGGAGCGTATTTGATGCCAAATGGTCACCCGACGGCACCATGATAGCTGCTACCGACTCTCATGGCCATATTTTAATCTTCGGTCTTGGTATTGGCACCGAGAAGTACAAATTGGTAAGAATCAAATAAAACAATTAAATCTTGATAATCTTAACCATTCTCATTCTTTTTTACCCTTAGCTACCGACAGAGCTGTTCTTTCACACGGATTTCCGTCCGTTGCTCCGCGATGCACATCATCACGTTGTGGATGAGCAAACACAGATTATGCCACATTTAATGCCACCACCATTTCTGGTGGACGCGGATGGCAATCCCCATCCGACAAAATATCAACGTTTCGTTCCCGGCCGCGAAGGTTGTAGTGCAGACCAATTGATACCAAATTTAACCGTTGGAATTGATGGTGTTGTCGTTGAGGATAATATCAATGCGCCAGCAAATGCTGTAGCTCCTGCCGGCCCCGCTGTAGGAGCTATTGCGGGAGCAGGGGGAGCAAGTGGCAATTATTCTCATATTGATCGCATGATAGCCGCACTAGCCAACCGTCAAGGAAACAATGTCAATAATGCCAATGCAATAAACGATGGCAATAATTTGAATCAGTCGTTCGAACGACTTATCATGCGGCAAGGACATGACCAGTTGCCCGATTCAAATTCTTCACGAAATGCTGCTCAGCGTGGCAACTTGTTGGGAGGACGTCGATCGCTGACGGAGCCCACACCTCGTCAAGGCTGGGCGGCGGCTCTGCCAGCAGCGCCTGCGGCTCCCACTGGAGCTGAACCGCAAGCTGAACATAGGTTGTCATTGCCAGGTCAGCAGGCAATGCCTTTAAAGTTTGTGCGCCGCACCTATGTGCGCCCCATGAAATACGCTCAATTGCAGAATTTAAAGCAAACCATATACTCTGCCGGCCAATATGAGATGCAAGAATATAAACGAGAAATGCGTCGTCGGCCAATCATGATAAACACCGCAAGTGCCGCTTCGTCGCTAACGGCAGGCGTGGGTAGACCACGTAATACAAGAAATGGAGGCGGTCGGCCCGGACGCAGACGAGGTGTTCAAACTGGACAGCAGCAAAGCGGCTCGCAGCCGGCTTATCGTACCCGTGCTGTGCGTGGTCAGGAGGAACACTACGACGATGCTGCCGTACCTGTCCCACATGAAGAGGAAGAGGAAGATGATAGCAGCAGCTCGGGTGACACCAGTTATTCAAATGTAGAAGAAAATTTGGAGGATAGCAGCGATGAATCAGAGACAGACAGCTCTGATTATTCAGATTGGGTCGCCGATACACCTGGCCCTAACCTCGAGCCACCGAAGCGCTCCAAGCGCAAGCCTTTATCACGTCGTCGCACTATTAGCGATGACAGCAGTGACGACGGGGCGACGGGCCATGCCTCTGCATCCAACAAAAAACGTGGACGTAAGCGAGTGCTTATCCCACCAACGGCGCCCAATGGAGAAATTCCCGAGCTATACCGTCCTGCCGAATGGCTATCAGAAGTGATACCACGCAAGGCACCCTACTATCCGCAGATGGGTGACGAGATTGTTTATTTCCGTCAAGGACATCAGCGCTATCTGGAGGCAGTTCGTCTCAAAAAGGTATATAAGCTATCGCATAGCTCGGAGCCATGGAACTTCCGTACTCTGCGCGATCATGAACTGGTGCGTGTAATTGGCATTAAATACGAGATTCGACCCCCGCGCCTCTGTTGCCTAAAGTTAGCCATCATCGACGATGAGGGAAATATGACGGGCACGACATTTAAAATCAAATACCATGACATGCCTGATGTCCTCGATTTTCTTGTACTGCGTCAAACGTTCGATTTGGCTGTGCAACGCAACTGGAATATAGGGGATCGGTTTCGTTGCATGATCGGCGACGGCTGGTGGATGGGTCAGATTGAATCACGTCATGCACTGAGCGCAGATTTCCCCGACTCATTTTTCATGTGTTTCCGCGTGCGCTGGGACAATGGCGAGTATGAGTATATGAGTCCCTGGGATATGGAGCCCATCGATGAACGAAGACTGCCCGACGAAGTGGGCGGCGCGGTGCCAGTGCTGCCCGAGGAGATCCGCGCCACACTATATCAGCCCAAGTCAGAGGAGTGGCATCGAGGCGATCGCGACGGCACCTGTCGTCGAATAATCAACGGCTTGGAACAGGTAAGATCTCAGCTTCTTGCTTAATACAAATAAATAATTTGTTCTTATATCGATGTAACTCGCCTTAATTTCGAGTGGCAACGAAATTATAAATTATGAAACATTTTAATATAATTCTAGGTGATGCGTTTGTCAATCGCAGAACACTTTCTGGCACCTGTGGACCTTAATATTTATCCAGACTATGCATATTTAATTGAGTATCCCATCGATTTAACTACGGTCAAATCTCGTTTCGAGAATCATTTTTATCGACGCATCACCTCGGCTCAGTTCGACGTCCGATATTTGGCAACGAATGCTGAGCAATACAATCGCCGGCATACAAGCATCGTGAAGCATGCGAGGATAGTGACTGATTTGTGTTTGCGTATCATAAGGTAATATATTTATAAATACTATTCGAAAATGAATGATAGAAAAGATTATTCTGATCGTTTTACAGAGAACCGGATGAGATAGACGTGGCAGCCGTTTATCATCAGCTGGTGGACGTCTATCACTCATCCGAGTCTGAGAATGAAATTGACTCAGATGTTGTACCATCGACTAGCACCGGCCCAACCACATCTGCAGCTGCTGCTCGCCAGCGCGTTTCATCGACAAGACGGTTAGTCTCAATTCGCATGCCGGTTCAATGATAAAAAGTAATAACAAAGATGTGAATTGATTACAGTTCGACTCGTATGCGTTCAGATGGAGACTGGCGATCCGATTGCAGACAACTCTTGGATATGATGTGGCAGCGACCAGATTCATTGCCGTTTCGAGAACCAGTTGATACAATTGAATTTCCCGACTATTTGGAAATCATTGCAACTCCGATGGACCTGCGCACTGTTAAAGAAGATCTCTTGGGCGGCAATTACGAGGATCCATTAGATTTTGCCAAGGATGTGCGCCTAATTTTTCTGAATTCCAAGAACTACAACACTAACAAACGTTCACGGGTGAGTCGATTTATCGGATCTGGTTACTGCTGCAGATCGTCATTTATTCCGTATCAATGTCAATAGCTCATCATTCGCTATTGTCATTGTAGTCGATCCCATTGTGATTTTCTTGATTTTTTCTCTGCCTTCTAAAGGATTGTGTAATCCTTCATAATAACCAGTTATTCCTTTTTTCGAATTTTCGTGCTTTACTTTACGAGGCAGAATAACTTAAAGTTTTCAAATATATTATATATGGCATAAAACATGTAAATTTGATTGATTCTTCTTAATTTTACTTTCCTCTATCAATCTTATCATCACTATAACATGATTTGGTCAAAATTTTAATAGTTTGTCGATCCCAATTCTTTTGTTTTATATTTGAATGGTCCTTATATTCTTCTCTGAGTTTTTTATTTTTTATCTATCGGAAGCGAGTGCTTTTGCTCAAAGTTAGATCATTTTTCAAGATTTGTTTGCCAAACAGTTGGAGGTTCTTTTATATTTAGCTACCCATCCCTTTTCCCGCACTGCTAGCACCACACAAGCTCACACACCACCAGCTCATCTCTTCTTAACGTTTCTTTTGCAATTTGTTAACATGCCTTCAAACTTCAAATTAAACACCACCCAACTCATAAACCATCTATCGAATCACTCGAAAATATAAAATCCATCAAAACTTTCGAACTAAACCAAATGAATGACGATCCGTGACAATCAACTTAAATAGGATAACTTAGCGGTAAGGTTGCTTTTGGGAAACTACTTTTCCTCCACTGAAAGTCAACTTCTGCAACCCATTCTCATAACACGTATACACAATTTATTTTGCAGATTTATGCGATGACTCTACGCCTCAGCGCACTCTTCGAGTCTCACATTAAAACGGTAATCAGCAATTGGAAGGCAGCACGTAGAAGGGCGAACAAGAACAAGTCGGGGAGCAGCGGGCGAGGTTCCAGCAGTCCCAGCAAGAGAATGGCTTCGGAGCGAGCTACCCGCCGTACACAGAAACCTCCTGGTGCTGCCAGAAGACTGCCTGCACACACTAGCGACGAGGAGGAGGATGATGACGATGACGATGATGACGATGAGAGTGAAGTGCGACAGCAAGCGCCTCGTGGCACCCAGCGTGGCAATAGACGTCGTAATGGTGTATCTGTTAGTGCTACTATTTCGAGCTCAAACCGCGTAACATCATCGTCATCTAATCCGCAGCAGCGGCATCCTGAGAGCAGTACCAATTCCGACACTGAAGAGGAAGAAGAGGAAGAGGAAACTACGTCAGATGCCAGCAGCGATGTTAATGAAGAAGAAGAAGAAGCACACTCTAACGACAGCTCGCCACAGCAAGTTCGCCGGCGACGGGGTCGACCAGCGCGTCATAATGTTAGTGATGATGAGACCAATGCCAACGATTCTGAGGAGAGCTACAATCCAAACGAGCGGAGACGAGCACGAGCAGGAGGAGCTGGAAATAAACGCAAGTCCAATAGCAAACGAATGGACAACAAGCGACGGAGTTCGGATCAATCTGGGCAGGCAGCTCCCACTCGTCGCACCCGTCGTCTGTTGGGCAGCTCCGAAGATGAGCGTCATACAGCAGCATCTCATTCCCAGCAAGATGAAAGCACACAGGATAGTCAGACACACCGTAAGAGAGGTCGAAAACCGAAAACCACGAGATCAGCCAGTATTGGAAATGGACCAAGCACTAGTGCAGCCGCTGCTTCAGGCGGTTCCAGCCTAGAAAGCCCGTGTCGAAATACGCGCGCTAATGGCGGACGATCACAGAATGCTGCCGAAAATGATCACAGTTATCATCTACCGGTCCGCAATGGTCGCATTATTGACTCGGATACCGATTCGCATGGTCCTGTTGGTCGGCCCACAAGACAAAGCGCTAAACGTGCGCTCATGGATTGGGCACGTGGCAGTGATATGGAAGACGAGGAAGATGAGGAAAGCGAGGAAGCTGAAGAGGTGAGTTTTAATGTTATCATATAAACTGGTTAAACAAGTTCATTTCTTTTATCTCTTCATTAGATTCTGCCTACGCCTAACAAGGACGATATGCCCTCGACTAGTCGGGCAGCCTTAGGTCAATTAGGTACTGCTACCTCATCACGGCAGCTACGTACGAATCGCAATACCGTTGTAGCAGCTGCCGCGGACAGCGATGATGATGACAGTGATAATGAGCCATTGGCCAATAACCAGCAGAGTAAGTCTTGAATACCTTACAAAAGGAACCCCAGAAACATAAGTGTATTTTTTTTTTTTACAGAAGCTGCTGCTGGGCAGGCAAAGAATAGCACAGCACCAGCTCCACACCCCTTGGCATTACGACGAGGTGTACCTTCGATGGCCCGTAGTCCGCATATGACACGGTCGCACGCCACATCCACAACCACCAGTTCCACCCAGAATGAACCGCCGATGGCTGCTCACGATCATAATTACTTGGGCAGCGCGTCAGCCGCGGCTTCTCGTGCTCCTCGACGGGCTTTATCGCGCCATCAGCGCAATGCAGATGAATTGGACGTAAGCCTTGATCCTTTGAACAATTCTCGTTTGTTGTCAGTGATGGCCAATCCTAGACGTCCCACGTCTACGACGAATAATGGAACAACGCGTCGTCTGCGTGCCCGTGCCAGCCAGGAGCACTCACAAGGGGAAGAGGAGCAAGAACAAATGGAGGAACTGCCTGAAGAGGAGGTCGCTGCCTCTGACGAAGGCACAGATGGCTCTAGCCCACAGCCCAGTAATGATGGCGATGATGAGGAACCAACTGCCACAGACTCAGAAGACAATCAGCCTCTTACCAGCTATGTAGCGCCCAGCAACGGACGCACTCGTCGAAAAACCAAAACATCTTCTTCTTCTACAACAACTGCAACACAGGGACGCGAACAACGCCAACGTCGTCAGGTTCAAGCGCGATCTGAACAATCCTGCAATGATGACGATGATGATGATGACGATTACGAAGCTCCCCGCGGGCGATCGAATCGTCTTCGTAGCACTCAGCGTAGCGGTCGAAATTTGAAGCGTCCACGCTATAATGAGCAATCCGATGAGGAAGACCAACAACCGGGACATACTCAACGAAAGCGTATACGCAACGGTGATGTCCACGGGACAACCAGCAAGAATAATGGCTCACAAGAACGGGAACATCAGCCACGCGCGCAGGATGGAGACACCAGCTCAGTGGACAGTGATGAGCAACTAGTAAGCGTCAGCAGCCGTGGACGTGTGCGCAAGATATCAGCAAAGGCGCGCGGCATATTTAAGGAATGAGATTGGGCGCTCAGCTGCGCTGCGCTCAAGACTGTTTTATGTATAAACTAATTATAATCACACGAGCAAATAACATTATCCATTATTTGCATATTATTATTGATTAATGTGTAAGAATAATTCATTGTCATTGTAACACGTCAGGTGTCCTGTCTAACGCCATTCACGACCTCTTCTACGCCTACAGACTAGACTTAAGCAAATCGCGTCCGCATGTGTAATCATATTCACCATATATAACACAGATCCCAATCCTTCATGCATTGTTCATCATTAGGTTTTTTTCTCTGTGGCTCCCCCATGGTTTTGCTGCTACATCTTTTCATGTAGCGGCGCTCTGGATAAGTAGCCACAACAAATTGTATGTATTTCTATATATATATTTAATAATATACATAAATTAAAAAAAAAAGAAGTAGCATCCAAGAATCATACACTTCATTTAAAATAGATTTTAGAATAAAGTATCAACTAAAGCAGATTTACTCTAAATGCTACCCTTTATTTTCCTTGCTGCCTTGCTACGATCCTAGTTAGTCGTAGCTTTATTTTGACTCTGAACATATTGTTCTGCTAGATGCTTTACTCTGGCTGCATTTGCCTCCGAGCCGTACTTTAGCTCAAAGTCCATATATTTCTTGTATATGACAAGCATTTTGTCCGGCTGTAACTTCTGCAGCACTGCTCTTTCCAGCACATTCCTATAAAAATTTTTGAGACAGAATAGGAATTAGCAAAAATAAAGACGTCATATTAACTTTCCTTACCTCGCAGAATCAATAAGGTCAGACTTAATCAACATATCTACGTACAGTACCCAAATATCTATTCGTTTCGGATATGACGTGACGATATCATCCAGTAATGTTTGAGCCATCGCATTATCATTGTTTTGGGCATACAGTTTCGCAAAGGCTACAATGCAATTTATGTCTGCAAAAGCAATGTTAGACCAATTATCTAATAGTTCTTAGTATAGGGGATTAGTACTTACGTTGATTTTTGGGCAAAACGCTGATGGCGCGCTGCAAGGTCGGCTGCACGCGATCCGACATTCCCAGCCAGAAGTAGGCGTCAGCAACAACCTTCCAAACCTGCAGCTCCGTCCTAAACTTTCGCATGACTATATTTAACGTATTGAGCAATCGTTCCCTTTCATTGTGAGACTTGAGTACTTCGACAAGGTTCAGATAAGTTTCGAGGGGATCCGTGTGACTAACTGCTTCTTTTAACACATCGTCAAAATTGGCGGAATTGTAACTGAGCTCCAGATTAAGTAGCGCTGTCCACACGTTACGCAGTTCTTTGGTCTCCCGGAAGGCAATCGTTTTGATAGCGCGACGTGCAATGTCACGAGCTTTGTCAATTTCTGTATTGGACAGTAGGAAGGACATGTACTGGATCCAGCACTTACTGCTATTAGGCTCAGCTAGTACTAGACGTTCGAACTCATCAATGGTTTCGGGGCACTGATTTGGATCTGCATTGCGCTCTTCGATTTCACGTAAACGCTTTTCTTCCTTGGCCTCTGCTTTAGCCTTTTCCTTGGCACTAAGACGTCTTTTCTTCGCAGAGTTTGCTTCGGGCTCGGCTGTTGTGTTGGCGTCATCCTCGTCGCTGGATATATCTACCTGACCCTTGCCATTCATTGTACTAAGTTCTGCGTCCCAGAAATTGGAGATGCCCGGTAGACGCGCCTTCGCGGCTTTTTCATTTTCTACGTTAGATTTGTATTTAACTGTATTTGCAGGCTTATTATCTTCAAAGAAAAGCTTTCCGTTCGTAGCCTTTCCAATCGGAGTTCGTATTTCTTCAGGCGTCTTACCATTTGGTATAGACTCTTGCTTTGTCTTCTTTTCCGCTTTAGTATCTAATTTCATTTTCTTGAATTTCACGGTCGTATCTTCAGTTTCAACTGACGCACGTTTGACACCCTTCCATAGTTTCCAAACAGTCTCTGGCACGGCAATGGGCAGCCTCTCATGAATTAGAGCCAAATTACAAAAATCACCCTGTCGCAAACAGGCACTGGCTGTATTTTCCACATCGTTGGGATGTAGTCGTATCGGACAAACTATAAGCGGGTTGTTATTTCCTTTCTTCAGCGAGCACACTACAATGCTATCTAATTTAAGCAACACTTTTGCTTTCATGCCCGCTTTGCCGATTAAATTATTGGGCAACTCTCTGCTGGTGCTTATGTGTTCCACATCAACCTTCTTGTTGCTAATGAGCAGTATATTATTGCCATAATCAATCCATAAGATCACAGCTTCTTGCTTGCTACCCAGCTGGGGCGCTATCGCAGTGCCTGATATGGATGCAATCATCATTGCTGTTACTGATTTTGATCCTTCCAAATTGTAGACCCAGTTATTGGTTACAGAATCAATACCCTTAAAGATAACATTAACCTTCTCGCCCATTTTGAATTTTGCAATAGGTGCGTCTAGCGATTTCAGCGATTTTCGAATCTGTGCTACTTCTTCCAGATAGCTAAAAATAAATGTGATTAGTTATAATCATAATAGCAACCAATTGTGCAGTATGTGTTACCTCTCCACCAATTTGGCTGTATCAGAAAGTTGGCCACTCCAGACGTCTGTAAGTTTGGCGGACACCGTTAAGGTTTTCGTCTCCGTCTCCTTGCTTATCACTTTGATATAAAGAAGCTGATCAGGCTCTAAAACGATTGACGTATCACGAGCATTTTGGAGGCACAGCATTTTTACATGCAATTTGACCAACTTGTTGTAATTACGAACGGGCAACAACAACTCCAACACCTGCTCGCCTACATGCTTTACATAGGCGCGTAATACATCGCCGACTTGTACGGTATTCCAATCCTTGGTTATGTTTTCACTAAAGTAGCGCACATCTCGCAAACTAAAAATGTTCTGCATGATGCAGGCAGCCTCAGTACGCGTACCTGCTGGATTAATACGCTTTTGAGCATCCTGCAGATCTACATAGTCTGATAGCAAAGGAAGTGGGACCAGACCAACGAACTCCTCAATGTTTTCCTCATCGCCAGTTGAAGCTTCGTGACCATCACTAGAGCACGTGATTTTTATTTCCAGTCCAGCATCTAGGACATTTGTTACTTCAATTGGAATTATTTCTCCGAGGCGGAACTTATCCTCAGGCAATGTAAGGAGAATCTGCTCATTATTGCGACTAGCTATGCGAAACTTTGTGGTTTGGCCAGCAAAAAACGTGGTCTCCATCAATTCATTCAGACGCTGCTTGTGGAGCACACCTTTGATGCCGCTGCAGAACTTGACAAGCACATAATTGGGTTCACATTTGACCACCGTGCCCGTAAATATGTTGCCTGGCTTTGCTAAGTCCAGTGAGGTGAGCAATTTGACGCCTTTGTTAAGATAATCGTTGCGATTGCTCAAATAACATATCTTTCGGTCCGGACAAACATCTAAAACGCGGCATCGCAGACGCTGGTCCACTTCGTAATGGGTATTCGGAGCTAGCTGAAGCTCTTCAATGATTCCGTTTACTTTTCCTATTTTGAGGCTGTACCCTCCAACTTTTGGCTCTGATTTCACTATGCGCGCTGACACAATGTCTCCAGCATGAATGTCTTCAATCGTGTACGTCTTTTCGTTCAACACATTTGGATCGTCGCTGCAATAATAGAGCGACTCAATGACATCATAGCCCAATACTCGCACCTTGTGTTTGCTCTTGCTACTGTACTTGGATAAAACTACATCTTGGTCATAGTTACCCTTAAAGTTAGATTTGATAGAACTGTACGAAATGAGACCTTTATATTTTTTATTGAGCAGCAATATGATTCCGCCTGTTCCATGTCGCAGAACGCGCGCCTTCTCCACAATTGCACCCTTTTTCAATTGTTCCTGATCTTCCCCATCTGATTCCAGGATTTCAGGGGTGACGGCAATATCTAAATTAAAGGTCAAGTACACTAGCTTTGTCAAAGGCATAACGTACAGCACACGAGCCAAGTATTCTTCATTCAGTTCGTAGTCCTCTGGTTTTAGCAGTGCCTCGGCTAAGTGATGCTCATTAACGTATCCTCTAAAAGCTTCATTCATGATGGTACCCTCTAGTCCATTCTTTAGATGTTTTGTCAGTTTTAACTTAACTATACTTCCAGGCAGTATATAGTCGAGATTTGTCTCATTCTGGCTTTTAATCTTCAAGTTCTTCTGATCTAAATGTGCACATTGGCAGGTACTTTTTTCTGAATCGTGCTGAATTTGCTTGACTTTTAGAAATATCAATTGCCCGATATGATGATGGTCTGCAGCATTTGCTATTGGAACAAAGGCCTGCAATCCATTGATACCTGTTTCGATAACACAACCATGCTCCTGGATCTCCTCAATGGCACCCATGAAAATAAAGCCCTTCTTAATGTTGCCATGGTGCAAGTTACTATTAATTTCAGCTGGCTTCAGCGTCAGTAAAAGCGACATCCGGTTGTTTGGTTTTTCTGTTTTGATGGCCCTTCCATAGACAATCTGTCCCACGGTGAACAATACACTCAAATCTTTGTATTCGCTGGTGTCTCCAGTCATGTATGATTGAGCTACGCGTCCATAGGCCTCCGATATATCTGCAACAAGAGCGCGTGCTGTCATTCTACCGGGCAAAGCAACCTGTATAGAGGTGGCATCTGTTGCTTTGACAACTCCCATCACCAGCATGTGTTCCTGAAGTGTATCATAAGTGAGTGTCTCCGCAGAAAACGCTTGAAGTTGGTCGATTTGCTCAGTATTTCTCTCCTTTTCTTTTGGCTTAACCGTCTTCTTAATCTTTCTCTGTGTTGCTCCGAAAACCTGTAATCATTCAGAGTTAGAAACTAAACAGCGCGGTTCGTTTGCATTGTTTACTAACGATATTTGATGAAGAATTGTCCACATTTTTTGCTAAATTAGCAATACCGCCACGCGGAAATGTTTTTTCATTGGATACCATTGCAAATATTATTTTTTATACGTTAAACAATTTAAGAAAAGCGCCGCAACGTGCATCACACACGTGCTGGATACTTTGAATACAATGCCAAAATAGTGATGCACAACGCTTTATAAATAAGTGTTGCGAAAGGTGCGATAAACAATTCAATAATAATTATTATTTCTGCTACTTTATCCTTATAAATTAATCACAGTACTAAGCAACGTTTTTTTTGCAATGCATGTGAAGCCATCTTATTTTGAGGTGCACTGATTTTGCAAACTGGTGGCCCGTTGGTATTGCTGACTGAACGTGTGTGTGCCCCTTTGCACTTGCTGCTTGACGCGTGTTGACTGAACGTGTATGTGTCCCTTCGGTCCGGCACGCATGTTCCACTAGTAGTGTAATATTTCGTTAAAGAACAATGCAAACTTTACGTGAATTTACGCGTAAAACTAAACGCGGGAATATACTAAAAATCGTGCGAGAGCATTATCTACGCGATGACATTGGCTGCGGTTCGGATCTTTGCCAGTATTGCTTTCAGAACGAGGTCTACCAACTGACATCCAACTATGAGATAAAGAGCAGCCTTTTTAAATTTCCCCACTACATTGTTTTGGATACCAACGTGGTTCTTGACCAAATCGACGTGCTTGAGGAGGACGTGCTTCATAATGTGATCGTACTTACCACAGTGTTAAATGAAGTAAAACATAAGAGCTCATCAATATATAAGCGCCTCAACGAGATTATTCATGATCGCACACGCAATTTTTATGTTTTTGTTAATGAGCACCATAAGTAAGTAGATGAATAAACCTGTTTGAAATATAATAATATTTAAATTTACCAGAGATACCTATGCCGATCGGGAGCCCGACGAGAGCGCCAACGATCGGAATGATCGTGCTATACGTCTAGCCACTAAGTGGTATGATACCCATCTACAGACGTCGCAGGAGTCCAAGACGTTTCAGCGAAGTGGACGTAGTGTCACACGCGTGATACTGCTTACCGACGATGCAGGTAATCGTGCAAAGGCCCAAGCTGAAGGTATCTTGGTGGCTTCTGCTGCGGACTACGTTAAATCCCTTGAGGACTTTCCACTACTAGTTGACAAGATATCGCAAAAAACCTTTGAAAATGAGAAACAAGCTTTGCCTCAATATCCGCCGCATTTAAGCATGAAGGAGCTACTTGAAGGTTTTCGGCAAAAAAAGATACTGCAAGGGTCGTTTCAGGCTTCCAGGGAAAATTATCTCGAAGGCACCATCAACGTAGAGGGTTATGAGAAGAGCGTATGTTTCAGTTTTCTCACAGTTTCATGCAACAAATTCGAGATGTTCTACCTTAATATATTCATTTACAGATTTTAATACAAGGTCGCGAGTCATTAAATCGAGCAGTAGATGGCGATATTGTGGCCGTAGAACTGTTGCCCGAAAGCGAATGGTCAGCGCCTAGTGAAATTGTTTTGGAAGAGAAAAATGAGTATGCGGATGATGTGCCAAGTGAGGAGCGTGTGGAGGAGGAAAAGGAGATGTTACAGCAGTTGAAATCAGCACCAGTTGCAGAGCGCACTCCTACAGGGCGCATTGTTGGTATTGTGCGTCGTAAGTGGCGCCAATACTGTGGAATTTTACAGCCGAGTTTGATTGCGGACACAACACGGCATATCTTTGTGCCCGCCGATCGCAAGATACCGCGCATAAGAATCGAAACACGTCAGGCTATGAAATTACAAAACCAACGTATCATCGTGACCATCGATAGTTGGCCACGGAACTCACGACATCCACATGGGCACTTCGTACGATCGCTCGGCCCACTCGGCAACACAGAAACCGAGAATGAGGTAATATTGCTGGAGCATGATGTACCGCACTGCAAGTTCTCAGAGGAGGTACTAAGCTGTCTACCCAAAATGCCGTGGTCTATAACAGAAGAGGACTATGCCAAGCGCGTTGATCTACGTGATTTGCATATTTGCTCTGTAGATCCACCTGGCTGCACGGACATTGATGACGCACTACATTGTCGCGAACTACCTAATGGCAACTTGGAAGTGGGTGTGCACATTGCTGATGTAAGCCATTTTATACGTCCGGGCAATGCTTTGGACAAGGAGGCAGCTGCGCGCGGCACAACTGTATATCTGGTTGGCAAGCGTATTGATATGGTTCCCGAGCTTCTAAGCTCCAACCTTTGCTCTCTCGTTGGTGGCGTGGAGCGGTTCGCGTTCTCTGTTGTTTGGGAAGTGGATCGGGAGGCGAATGTTTTGTCAAAGCGATTCCACAAGAGTGTCATTAAATCGAAGCGTGCGATGACCTATGAAGAGGCACAAGCAATTATTGATGATCCCATGCAAACAAATGAGCTTGCAAAGTCACTGCGCAATCTGAACAATCTAGCAAAGATATTAAAGAAACGGCGTATGGACAACGGGTATGTGTACTACTTGGGTGTTTGATGAAACCCCTTCAGTAAAGTTTTATTTCAGTGCATTGGTATTAGCGTCTCCGGAGATACGCTTTCAAGTGGATAGCGAAACACATGAGCCGCTCGAGGTGGAAGTCAAGCAGATGAGAGATACCAACTCGATGGTTGAGGAATTCATGTTGTTGGCTAACATAACCGTAGCTCAGCACATTGCTGCAGAATTTACTGAGTGTGCAGTTCTTCGGCGACATCCTAAGCCACCTCCTACCAATTTCGATCCCTTAATAAAGGCAGCCCGTTATCAGGGCTTCGAGGTGCACACGGATACTGGTTTGGAATTAGCACAATCCCTTGATAAATGCGTTAAGGACGATAATCCGTACTTTAATACGATGATACGCATCCTGACGACCCGCTGCATGATGCAGGCCGTATACTTTATCAGTGGTAGCTTGCAAAAAGAGGAATTTTTCCATTACGGTCTGGCCGCTGACATTTACACTCATTTCACCTCCCCCATTCGTCGGTATTCGGATATCATGGTACATCGCTTGCTGGCAGCTTCCATAGGTGCTGACAGCACCTACGCGCAGCTGCTAGACCGCAAAGCAAATGAAGAGATCTGCAACAATTTGAATTATCGGCATAAAATGGCGCAGTACGCAGGTCGGGCATCGGTAGCACTGAATACACATCTTTTCTTCCGTGGCAAAGAGCAGGATGAGGATGGGTATGTTAGAAACATACTGATTCGGTACTACAATTTAATTCTATATCTTTTCATTTTTCAGCTACATCCTGTTCGTACGCAAGAATGCCCTGCAGATCCTAATTCCCAAATTTGGCTTGGAGGGTACACTATATCTGAAATCTGGCAAGGATGGCAACGATGGCGTAGATCGTGTCAAAAGTCAAGTCATATTCACATTTAACGAAGAGGACCACACGCAGCGCTGTGGTGATGTGATTTTCCACTCCTTCGATCCAGTCACCGTGAGACTAAGTCTGGACTCGAGTAACGTGCAGCATGAGAAACTGGTCTTCCAACTGGTCAAACCGTACATTGAAGGTTTCAGTGTGGAAAAGGAAACGAATAACGTCGCCCCAACAACTGCGCAGCCACCAGCTAAAAAATCAAAAAAGGATAGGAAGAAGAAGGAGAAGAAATAGACAGATTTTTGAAAAAATATTCGATTTTTTAAACCTGGAATCATTTGAAGCAAACAATCCTTCAATTGCTTTCCTATGCAAATTTTATTGCATAAAATAAATAAACAAAGTAAGAATAAAGTAAATATGTCGGAAAATAAAAACATTGATTAGGGTACGTCACGTTCGATGGTATATTAACCTTTCAGTAGAAGCTGAACTAAAGAGAAAGTCTAGACGAAGAGAGACCCCCAGTCAAGAGAGGTTTGAATATTGAACACTTTTTGCTGGAGCATTGCTTTTAAAATACTCTATAAAAGCGATCGAGTAGCTTTCTATAAAGGATTTTTTCACGTGATTCTAAAGCAATATGAATTGGTGAAGGACTAACATTATTATAGAGATAACAATAATATATGGTCAAATACCAGAGTGGGGATCATGTTAGAGGTATATGATATTGTGAAAAGTTACTGAATTGCCCACTAGAAGCACTTTCCTGGTTTTATCGTTTAGGGTATTTCTTAGTTCGAAAGTTCTTTTTCAATTCTCATTCGGAGACAGTTTTGAAAAACCTTTGAACCATTGCTTTTGAGTTCTGGATTTCATTTGCTGTACGAGTATTTCAATATCATTACAAGCCTTCGACTTTAAAGTGACGGTCGTGCCTAAGCTGGAGCTGCATTTACGTAGCTCAATTCGAAGAGGATCTACATACGAATACCCAGAGTTTATATATATCCATATATGTCTATATAAAGATATATATATTTATAACGAGAAATTTATTGTTCAAGTGACGAATTTATGCAAAACCGCGATCCAATGGAGCTTGTTACTGAAGGCGTTAAAAAACCCATCACCCAAGGCAGTAAGTTTGAAAACATTGTCTCGAATCGGGAACGCAATTATAAAGACTTATAATGGTGCGATCAATATTATATAGTATATTTATGTAATGCGCATTTTCGAAGTCGATCGCTTCAAGAAATGGAGAATTTGAAATTGCACAACGATTTGAATTGATTATGCTCCATTCC
>JABVZX010000352.1:2072936-2097813 GCA_020883565.1 Drosophila pachea
ACCTAGTTGAGCGTTGTTGTTGTTGTTTTGATATGGTAAATGGCGAAACAGAATAGCATGGAGCAAGCAATGATGATTCATTATTGTTGTTACTATGGTTAGTACTATTAGAGCTATTTACAACATGGTCTAGTTCGAATTTGGGCGGATCATAAAATTCAAAGATACGCGCCGGTACGGGCGATACCTGTGAGCTATTTTCGGATTCAGTTGGGGTCGGGGTCGATGGGCAAATGCACAGAACTGGCGCAGCGGGCAACAGAGTGTTCGGATAGCCTTCAACTAGTTTGTTTTCTACTGGCGGCGAAGGTGGCGTTGGGGATGCTGGCGGTGGGGATGCTGACAGGGCATGTGTATCAGAATTAACGAACGGTGCCGTATCTAGGCAACTGACACTGGCGAAATGACTAAGCGTTGCAGAGCGTTGTAGGTTGGACGCATAGCTGGGCAAGCGATTCAGTTGAAACATGGATGCACATACACTCAGATTGGCACTGGGCCAATCGAGTGCACTATTCGTTGGTAGCTCCGGTTGCGAGCTATAATATGATTTACATTCCATGGAAGGCTCTAATGCAGCAGCGGCCAGCAGAGTGCATCCTTTCGGTTGCACTGGTTGCTTGGCAGTTAGATGCATATATTTTTGAATACGACGTGAGAAACTTTTTAGATCCTCCAAGAGCGTATGCCGTTTGGGTGTCAACTCGAGCTGGCTATTCTCGTAGCTGCGCGTTTCACCGGGCCTAATCCAGTTGTCTTGCAAATCGTTATCTTCAAATGATTCGATCTGCTTTAGCTCATTTTGGCTGTACGCTGCTTCTACTGCTGCTTCATTGTCAAGGCCTGGATTAAGTACTGCCATTATTGCCAACGACTCCATCGAGTCTGTTGAGGATGTGGACTTACGCTGAAAGGCGTCCATCTCCAGATCTGGTGCAGAGCGTGTATTTTCGTGATACACGGGTAGCCGGGGCACTGCCAGTTGGCACATGGATGGCCGACCACCTGCATCCTCACTAATCGAACGCGTTATAGAGAGATTTGTTCTCTTGGTCGTCACGAGGCGCGATTTGCGACGACGCTTGTAGCTTGAGCCACCACTGCTAAAAAGATTACTTAGTGATTGCGTCGCATTTTCCGGTATTTTAGGTTCAATGCGCCGCAAAAGTGTTGCGTATTTCTCGCTAAACACATTTCGCGATGACAGGGTCAAGCGGTTCACTCGGTGCCGCAACTTTTTCTCTCGAGATCGCTCGCCACGTTCGTCCTCCTGCCTCAACAAATTGTGCATAACTTCCGCGTCCTCAGTATCGCTGCTGCCACTTTCCAAATAAAATAACGTAGCCGCCGCTTCTGCTGCCGCTGTCGCCGAACTAATACTGGGTTGCTTATATATATTAAGACGATACTGGGGAGACCGACCCGAGAAAGACAGGCTGGCGCTGCTGGCGCCAGTACAGTTTAGAAAATCTAGATATTTCTGAACTCTATGGGAGAACGTGAACATGAGTGTAGGCGTTTTTAGGTGTTATACATACGACACGAAAAACAAAAACAATTCAAGTGGTGCATTACAACAACGAAATAACGACAAGGAGTACAGTACAGATTTCATCCACGAATGAGTATTAAACAACGATTGAGTTTAAATTCGTGATCGTTTGAGAAAAGGGAAAACATTCAAGAGAAGAGAATAGAACATTTTAGAACATATTTTCAGTTTTGAGCAAGTTGGGCCTACAAGCAGATTTACTAACGGGCAGCGCACTATATTTAGAATTGAACTTTTCGTGGAATTGTATTGTAGCTTGAATATTCATTGAATTGTAACACAATTTGTTCTGAAACTCAGAACTATTGTATATACTTTCATGACAAACAGATCTGTGTTTGTTTTTTTTTTTCTAAATTTTTGATAATACTGCCTTTAAGCTGCACAATCGTTGCACCAATCCACAAAAACTTCATCCGATATTTAGAATATTTTTTTGAGAATACTCACTCCTCTATTAGTGCAACATCAACACTGTTCGGTTGACTGCTGCTAGTGTCCTTAATTAGAGTTACAGCAGTACCAACTCCTCGAGCCACGACGCCGACATCGCCCTCCAGATCGAAACATTGCGTATAGCCGATGACTGCATTTGCACCCATATTGATAGCCTTGAGACCCATCTTGCGCTGTACTTGGCCCGACAACTTGAGAAAAACAACTTGGCGTGCCTCGTTAGAAGCTCTTGGTGTGCGTATTTTGTCTATCCATTGGTATTCAGGGTCATCATTCACAACCAGTTCCTCGACAAAGCCATGGATGACTTGAGCACGATACCCAAAGGGTACACATTGCGCTAGAAAACAAAAAAATGAACTAGATGGGATTTAATTAAGCAATTTGTACATACAATGAAAGAAAGGTATGCCACAGGAACTCTGACGAAACTTGTTAACATCCGAAAATAGATCAACTTTGACGATAATGTTTATTTCACCACGTATGCCATGCATGGTGTCAAATACGGGTATCCATCCGGAGAGTACAATACCCTTGCCATGGGCTGACTGACTAGAGCTCTCCAGACAGAGCGGATTAAGGCTAATGTTAACCTTGCCAATTGCATCGTTTGCCGAGTACGTGTCATAATCCATTAGACGTATCTGCAAAGGCTCATCTTGTAACTCGGCATCATCGACTTCAAAACGAAACCTAGACACCAAAAGTTTAAGTTAATTTATAAATAAAAAAAAGCAAGAACTGTTATACCAGTCGGTATTCCATGTGGGGTTAAGACTTTTTCGGAATACCTCCGTCTTGTACTCTCTGTTAGCAAGTTTGATTTCCACAAAAGCGTCGGTTGTCTCACTGCTCTTGTCCATCACTGGTAGATTACGCGCAGCTTTTATTTTTACGCCAACCTTGCCTGGCATTTTGTCGACTTTCGACTCAACTAGCAAGCCCCACAAAACCAGCACACAACGTGCGTTAAATCCTTTTCGACCAACTTCTTGATCAAAATTCTAATTTGCACGTTGTGTTCTATTATTTTACCTAATGTTTTTCATTTTTCTAGTGATGCAAGTAATCGCAGTGGCGATAGTTTGTGCTTACAATCCTTATCGATACCCCTCACTCGATATCGGACACTGTGAGTGATTTCACGTTATATTTTTAGAACCAACTGTTCAATTTCTCAATTTTGTATTAAAAATCGATTGCTGTTAGTGATATAGCCACTTCTATATTTGCATTAATTTTATATATAGATACATCATTGTATACTGTTGGGTATTGGAAGGTTTTGTCGTCATTTTTTTATTTCAATTAATTATTAATTATTCAATTACAATTAATGAATTACTTTCCAATGCAAAAATCTTTAAATACCACATCGAGTATATCTTCGCAACTGACATGTCCAGTGATACGTTCGATACAGCGCACAGATTTACGCAATTGTTGCGCTGCTATGGCCATATCTGGGTAAACATCTGGTTTGTAATCTCGCAAAAATATCTCGATATGCTCAATGCAACGTCCCAACTGCTGCCTGTAACGTATGTGCGTGATACGTGGAGTCTCCGCCTTCGGTGTTCCACATAGTTGCTGCAACAGCTGCTCCAAAGAACTTAGAAACTGAGGCAAATTGTCTTTTTCATGACATGATAAAGCAAGCACATTCTTCAATTTGCATACACGCTCCTTCTCCTCTATAGACAGGGTGTCCGTTTTGTTTGCAACAAGCTGCAAACGTTTCCCATTGTATTCATCTGGAGGTATGTCTAAGTCTTGCAAATAGCCTTTTATGTAGCTAGTAAGCTCATCATAATTGTATACATTATGCAAGTTCTTAGCATCCGTCAGCAGTAGTACAAGATCGGATTGGTTTAGACACTGTCTGGCACGTGCCATACCTTCTACTTCGATAGCATCTGTAGAATCTTTCCGCAGACCTGCCGTGTCTGCAAAAATGACCGGATAGCCTCCAAAATTATGCGTTGTTTCAATAATATCTCGTGTAGTACCCGCTTGATCGGTGACAATGGAAACGGAACGTTGGCATAGAAGATTTAGTAAGCTGCTCTTGCCTACATTCGGAGCTCCAATAATGACGGTGCGTACACCATCGCGCAAAAGTTCTCCCTGTCGTTGATCATTTAGGTGCGTGCGAATTTCATGTTTTAAGGAATTTAACTCCTTGGTCAATTTCCGTAAAACCCCTCCCTCGATTTGTTCCTCCTCAGCGAAATCAATATATGCTTCCAGATGTGCAGCACAGCGAATCAGGCGTTTGCGCCAGTTTCCGTAAAGTCGACCCAAAGCGCCTGTGCTTTGCAGCAATGCCTGGAAATGGTTTTATGTTTTTATGTTTTTTGGTCGATTTGTTTATTTTATTTGCGTTTTTAAATACCTGTTTCCGCTGCGCTTCTGTTTCAGCGTGAATTAAATCAGCCAACCCTTCCACTTCGGTCAGATCGAGCTTCCCACCAAAGAATGCCCGCTTAGTAAACTCGCCAGGTTGAGCTGGCCTCAATCCAGGCAATTGGCCAAGCGCATCCAGCATAGCCGCAATGACAGCCAACGAGCCGTGCACCTGAAACTCACATGCATCCTCACCAGTAAATGATTCTGGCCCGGGAAACCACAACAGCAAGCCCCTGTCAATTATCTCTTTGCTGGTGGGGTGATAAAATGATTTAAGATATGCCTGTCGCTTCTTTGGCTCATATTCGCTGTTGTTAACAATGGCGCGTAGCGCGTGTTTCGCTTTGGGCCCGGAGACGCGAATTACAGATACACCGCACTTAACATGGCCCGAGCTGAGACTGTAAATGGTACAACCACTGGAACCGGAAAAATGTCTACACGCGGTGAAAAGGCGATTTGATGTATTCCTTAACAGCGCCATCACAAAGAAGCGAACAACAAACCTCAATAACAAAAGCCATCTGACTTTTGCAACCGATACCAACCGATACCAGCTGATAGGGTTGCCATATGTAATTACTCTTCGAATCGCATCTTTTTTCGCCAACTGTGCTGTGAATAGTGTAAAAGGATATACGAAAGAGTAAAACGCAGGTCCTTTTTTATTATGGTATTAGAACACCTAAACTTAGCAGGGAGGTGCAATACCACATACTATCTAAAAAATTTAATTTTGTGGTATGATTTTGGGATATTCGAAAAGAATAAGTCAATTGTTGCTGTTGGACGGTATTTCATCGTTTTCAACAGATTCCTCTTGCTTCTTCTTTAGATTGTAGATTGCTGGTCGTCGGCATATACCTTTGGTTCTCTTTGGTAGTTTGTCCTTGGGATTTTTCTTATTTCGCCTCAGACGACGCCAGTAGTCATAATCCCTTGGGCCTTTAATCGGCATTCTTGGCAAATTCTGGCCATTCTGGCCATTCTGTCCGAAGCGATCCTTGTAAGTGCCCATGAGTTGAATGGAGTGATTTATTAGCTGTTTGGTTCTACGTGCTAAGATCTCCGAGGACTTAATCCAAATTATGTTCTTGAAGTTCATGACTCTAGCGTGAAAACAAAAAATTTTGCGACCAACGTTACATATATTCTATAATGGCATACCAACCATAGCCTTCCTTGTTCAGGCTAATATGGTTATTTAGTAAATTATTTCTATAATTTAAGTGTGAATCGATGTAAGGAATTCTTGAATTTATTCGCAATCTCCCACTTATTCTCGTCTTTATTTTATTAATATCTAACCGATTTTAGACGGACTTTATTTACTTCATATCAAATATCTATTACCGACTTTTATTACGAGGAAACTATACTTAACACCAGGAAAGTTTTGATATCTCTCAATGAGAAAGAGGGTAGAATAATATGACTGTAGCCTTCATTCAATATTTATTATATTTCGGAGAATATCCCATGGTCTTACATTTTTTGTTAAGAACTGATGGAGATGTCCAATGAACTAAATTTATTGCCCCAAAAGGAGAGAAAACGACATTTAAGTTAACTTTTTAAGAAATATGTGTTGTATTAAAGCTGTATACATAAGGTCATTTTTGAATGTACATTAAATTTAGATACAATAATAACCAATGATTGATAAATGGGTGTCAAATGGATGACCCCATAATGAATTTAATTAAAACCTAATGTGCGAATCCAGATGTGGTGATTTTAGTATTACAACATTTTTTTTCCGTTAACATTTCCAGTACTGGCCTCAGTTGGATTTCCATTCCATTTACGATTTATCATAGGTTTGTTGTTGGCGCCCCACTGCTTGATAAAGTTCTTGGCCACATTATCCCAGGGCTTTGCTGTTTCTGGAGCGCAACCAGGTTTACGGCGAGTTGGCTCATTTTCCATCATCGAAAGAATTTTAGAATACTTAGGCTTCACATTATCTGGGAAGTCACTCCAAGTGCAATTGTACGTGCGCTGACACTCTTGGGAGTATTTATAGTGCAATTGATCCATGCGCTTATTCTCTGATTTTTTATCGTTGGCCTGTTGATTGTTCTGTTCCCACATGGATAAACGTTTACTTTCCCTATATTGGTCCGCCTTTTGACGTTCTTTAAGTAACGTCTTTGTATCCAGAGTCCGTGGTTGTGCACAAGACAAGGGTACTCGTTTGGCTATATGTCGGGTCTGGGCACAGACTATTTTCGCGTTAAGCAGCTCCATACACCGATTAACCATTATCTTTGTACCATTATTAAAATTCACCATTTTTATTACCCAAAAAATAATAATACTAAGAGAGTTCTGTTTGCCGAACTTTTTACTGTTTCGAGACGAGCTTTAAATGTAACGAAATCGAAAAACCTTCTAAATTTAAAATATTGTGGCATTTAAAATGTCGAACGTCATGGTTTACTCGATTTATTCTTATGTTGCCTAAATTTTGAATAGTCTGGAAACTTGTAAGGTTTGTAAGAGCTGGCCGGTCACCAGGTGAGGCAATTAGCACACCTGTGGCAGCCAGCCTTAGGGATGGGATCGTGTCGCCACGTGTAATATTGTTGGTTAACTATTTGAAGTTTTATATTTCATCTTTCAGGACAATATAATGGACAGATTGCGGATTCAAAATTTTCTTACTACGTTAAAGACTGAATTGGATCTGTAAAATCTAGAGATAATGGCGAATGGTTTTTGAGATAATGGTTTTGATTGTATCGCTTTGCTGCTTGCTCTGTTGGAGTCCACCTCTAGCCCGTAGCCAGATTATCACTTACAGCGCTCATAATCTGTCAGGGTCTCAGTTCAACTTCGTATTTGATATGCCGCAGTATGAGGTGGACAGCGTTTCATTTTCTGTTAGTGGTTGTGATTGGATATGTTGGCCCACTTTCAGCTGTGGCTCTGGGCAACCAGACCGTATTGTCGGGACATAGGCATAGTCTCCTTACTCGACGCTCTCGAGCTCTTGTATTCCCACCAAAAGCCGCTGTCTTAATAACCGCAGCGATGACCAAAATTATTGTAGGCGGTCGTCCAGGTGGACTTCAATATAGTCTGGAGTTTGATATGTATATGTCTCTGCCCGATTCTGTGGACGGTTGGCGGCCAAATGTGCTCCGTAACCATGGCAATCATAGGAATCAAACTCTGCTCAAACCAAAGCTGCGCTGCGATGGGAATAGATGTGGCCATAGGTTCACTAATACACACTATAACTTCAACACTTTCTACAACAAATCCTATCTGCGCTATCGTCGGCCCTACAAAGCAGCGTCCTATATCAAGTAACTCCTTTAGTGCTATCCCTTAGCTACAAGGATTCATATTGAGGTAAAACCAATTTTCAGGTCTGCCCCAGCCGTATCACGTAAGGATTATTTCTATACAAGACCTTGGAAAGTGTCGGAAAAGCCTTGGCACAATCATCAACAGTATAGAGGAGGACCTGAAGAGGGCAACGTATACGAGTTCTGGGAGGATGTGCCAAGCTGGAAGCTAAATCGCGGATACAGAGAGCGGCGTGAAATTTTCGATCAGTTGGAGGCAATGGGAAAATAGTATGTGAGACTATAGTGCAATATATTCAATCTTATTCATATCCCCAACATTATAGTTTTCGGTTGGACTTACGAGCATGCATCAAGCGTTCGATGTGCGAGCTGGGTACCAGATTCATGGAGCATCATAACGGCGGCTTACTCATGGAGGATCTGCTTCGCATTATACTTACGTAGGTTTTTCCGAAACTATCCATCTATCTATCATACGAATTTATCTATCCATGCGATCCCTTGTAGGATTCCTGATGAGATAGGGGACGAAAAGTACCGGCATCGTGCGGATATCGCCGATTGCTCACGCTTCTATGCTGTCTCCTGTCCCTATAGAGTGCTCGACTTCCTTACATTCAGCTCGAGACAAAATGTGCAGTCAGAGTAGGCTGTGTGCCTGAGATTTGAAAAGAATTTGGAAATGATTCGAGCTGTTGAGCTCCATATGGCAGTCTGGTTATCAAACAGCTCGAATACAGTTCTCTTTCGGTTTTTTGGAGTCAGCGTTATAAATTATACAAAATTTTTAGTGCTATAACCATACAGATAAATTATTAATACTGGTATAAAAATTTATGAAAAAATAACGATATTCAAAAATAGTTAAAATGAACGCCGTGTGCAACTGCTTAAAGTGCGGCTATATGGGCAAATTTGGCAAGCTGCCTCTATTGCCTCTTTTGCGTATGAAGTCGACGTGTGAGCCGGAGGATCGTTGTTCTAAACAGTTCAAGGAATTTCCGTGCGGCAAGCCAGAATTCATGGGCATTAAGCCTGTGGTAGAAGTAGGTCTCAAGCCTAAGAAATTTGACTCGGTTTGGCTGAATCCTTTCTGCGAAGAGGGAGACCGGAACTGTCCGTTCAATCCTCGTTTCGATGACATTTTTTACGTGGAATCTGACAAAGCAAAACGCAAGTACTGGCAAACCTGGGTGTCCTGCCCGCCGGTAATGATTAAGCCAAAGAAACTTTGCTGTTATAAGCTGGCTAAAGCGGCGCCGTTGCGTCGTCGTAAGATCACCAGCAAACCCCAGACGGCTTGCCCTCAGCCTCCTCGCTGTCAGGATGTTGATTGTCCGCGCTTTAAGCGCCGCTGTCACAGAGCTGGTCGCATCCCCCCCGATTGCCAAATTCTCAGGGAGCCAGCGATATGCAACAAGCCGTTGACTCCATACCCAGCTTTCTCGGAGTGCGTACGTCGCAAGCCTGGCGCACTTCCTCTCAGCGAGTGCGTCTGCTGGAAGAAACCTATGCTGTGTGAGGTGTGGGCCGAGTGGCGCCGCCGCAATTTGAATAAAGCAGGACGGTAAAACAAGAGGAGAGAATGTTTTATTTGGAGCGGCTTCGGTTTATATACTCTTTCCGACGTGCTCAGTAAAATATATACGTTATCAGACAGTCAATTTGGTTATTTTAGTTAGCCAGTTCCACACCCGCCGACTGCACGAGTTGTACGTCTTCTGGCAGTCGGCACCGCCGCGCCCGGCATCTCTGGCATCCAGGTACTTCTGCGGCACATTGTCGCTAGAGGGTCTGCCAAACGAAAAGATCTTCTTAGCTTTAGCTCCCATAAAGGTGTTCCACTTACATAATCACCGCGTTTAGCAATTCACTGAACATGTTGGTGTTCTCGAATGGTAGCTGGGAGATCTCGCAAATGCTGCGCAGCAAACAGTTGGCGCCACGTTCACTGCCATCGAGCCTGGGGTGGGAAGCGGTGGGAATAATTTGATCGATCGGTTTGAATGGTTTACTCCACTTACAATTCCATGCCGGTCTCGATGCTGTTGTAGAACCACATTCGGGTCTCATCCCTATGCAGTGTCTGCTGCAAATCCTTCCGTAGCTGACGGGCCGTGGATACAAATGTTGTGGTATTCCAGAAGCTCCACCAAAAGATTGGCACATTTGTAGGTATATATTGGCTTTGCAGATTATAGAAGAACCAGAAAGACTGGTCCTTCTCCACCTGCTTAATGGGATGGCCAATACTGACGACGAACTGCGAGAAGATCCTTTCAGCTAGGGACTCAATCCGATATTCCTCACCAACTTACCTTCACCACGCCCTGCCCATTGAATATAGCCACACGCTTGGATCGACTTAGCTTAGATTCCGAACTTATTTGACTAACATTGTCGAAATGCCCTTTCGTTGCAAAGGAGGGTTCCATTCGGTTTATTGAGCCAACTGCAAGTCCGTAAATGGCAGCTAGCAGCAGAACTAAAACAAACATTTTTGGTTTTTGGCTGGGAGTCATCTTGTTGCAATTGGAAAGCTCGAACGACTATTGCCTGAGATCCGGATTCTGGCAGAGCGTTGTCTCTTCGACGCATTTGTCTAAGAAATTGTCAGCTCAGCTAAGCGGCTAATCACGAAAGCTGTGCCGCTTCTTAAACACAAGAGTTAGCCCAATCGAATTGGAGACGAAGAACTAGTTTCCATAGGTGCGTCGTGATGTAGATAACTGGGATTCAGATGCACACACAGGCCTTTTAAGGCCTTGGGTTAGAGTATTCAAGAATCAGCTTGCTCAGCGTTTCGCCCTTCCTATTGTTTTTCTAACCATGGCCGTGTGCGTAGAGTGCCCCAGATTCTTGAGTTCTAATTGGCGGGCACGCACAACCAAAGTGTTACTCATTAACAGCTCGGTTAATTAAAAACCCAGATAAGCAGTGGACAAAGTGCAAGCGTGTGCTCTGGGCAGTGACAAACAGGTGGCTCACATCGAAATGTTCAGGCCAAGGAATCGGAGCTCGAAGGCGATCATCTTTGGGATCGCATGTGCCCTGTTACTGTCCGGCACAAGTGGTATTTTGCTGTATCCCACATCGACTGTGCTGCAGCTGACGTCATCGATGTCGGTGCTAATGGATATGCCGAAGCGGAAAGTTTTTCTCGACTTGGGCTTTCAAATGAACTACAATCTGCCTTTTAGCCTAAGCGCGTTCTACAATCCAACTACCTGGGCTAACCCTTACGAGCGCCGCAAGCGAGAATTGGCCAACTTTACAGGATCGGCCATGGATGTCCTGGAGACCGAAAGTGGTATTCATCCCAAGGACTTCACTGCCGGCGAGCTGTATGCGGGTTTCGAACGCATGTTGGAGGGCTACGGCTTCCACAATTCCTGCTTGGAACGCAGTGTCTGTGAACTGGCTCTCCACCCGATGTCTGATGATGACGGCTACAGCTCAAACCTGATCGTTCAGATTATAAACTTTTTGCTAACGTAAGTTCGAGATAACATATAGTTATATTTAATACCTTACATTCAGCCGGAACTATGCTTATGACAGGCCTTCGAAACACGACGGCTTCGGGCCAAACGAGAAGCTACATCAACAGCGCTATGAACGGGCCGAACAACTGGGCTTCATGGGCGGGGATTGCGAGAAGGCCTATCCCGAATGTGAGCTGGACGTGATAAACGCCATCACCAAGATAGTTAGATGAAATAAAGTGCATTCCAATTTATGGCTGAACGGCAAAGATTCGTTTATTCATTTGAACTCTGAATGTCCATCGGTACTATGAAATACCATCCCATCCTTTACGAACATCTATGTATAAGGGAAGGCCGTCTTCTAGCTGATCAGTTTGCTTATAGCACTCAGGAAGTCAACTTCGCACTGGGGGTAGAGCTGCCGACAGTTGGCGCCCAGCAAACCCTGCTGCTCGGCGTGCTCGTAGATCTCGCGATAGACAGTTTCATTGCGCGCAAATGCATTGTGGAGCGAAGGTCTGCTAGGGAGTGGATGGTTACAGGAGGTTATTAGATCTGGATCTTTGGGTACATACGTTAGCGTAAAGGTGAGGAGAGCCGTGAACATGTTCTGCTCCTCATCGTGGAACGGATGCCGCGCCAGCTCGCAGACACTGCGCAGCAGGCAGGTCTCATCGAAGCCGTAACGGATCAGCATGTTCTCGATGCTCTCGTACAGCTCTGCAGCGCTGAGATCGCTGGGATGCATGTCATGCAGATCGGGTGCCATGTACTTATGAGTCTCGTTGCGTATCCTTCGACTGTTGCGATGGACGAGCTGATCCTCCCAGATGGGAGCCGCATAAAAGCTGGACGGCGTAAAGGGCAGGTCGTAATTCATTTGCAAGCCCCAGTCCCAAAATATTCTGTGATCCGGCAAAACGACGGGCACGGAAACAGCGGCTGTTATCTGGTACACCGAGGAGCCCGGAAAGAACAATGGGAATTTCCCCTCACATCGCGTCAGCAGCAGCAGCAGCGCGAATGTGACGTGTACACTCTTAAGAGACATTTCGTAGTGAATTGGATTGGAAAGAAGAAGCCCCCACTGATGCCGTGAGAGTTGCTAATGAAACGCCGAGTCGTTACAGCTTACATCACAATCACGTGGTTTCTATTTCTATTCAATGGGGATATGTGACATTGCTAATAAGTCTTAAGATATCGTGCCTGCAGTGGGCATACAGCTGCGCGCAGTCTTTGCCCAGGAAGCCGTTGAGCTCGGCCTGCTCGTACGCCTGCCTATAGATCTGTTCACTCTCCAAGAAGCCGTCGTGTTGGGAGGGACTGCAACAGACGTAATATGTATTGTAATGAGTGTAAGTGGGCTGGCTCTTGGCATAATTACCTCAAGACAAAGGTCAGAATATCGGTCAATATGTGCGGGTACTGATCGTCGAAGGGATGGGTGGCCAGTTCGCAGACGGTCCGCAGCAGGCAGGTCTCATGGAAGTCAAAAGAAGCCAGTACGTCCTCGATGTTCGAATAGAGCTCACCGGCTGAAATGTCTTTGGGATGGGTGTGAGTCTGAGCATGGTATCCGTACTTCTCGTACAGTCCATGATCGTCAGGGTCGATGCGCCGGAGCTCGCGTTTCGTGTGGTAATTGGCAAAGCCCGGCCAAATGGGAATGTTATAGAAGGAGCTCAAGTTACTTGGCAGAGCGTACGATACACCGAAGCACCAATCGATCTGTATACGGCGCTCCGGGTAGAGTTCAGCGACAGGTATGGAGACCGAGGAGGTCAGCTGAGAAGGAAAAACAAAGTATATTCTGCGCTCATAGAGTAAAAGAAAGTCGACTGCTTACACCCAGCGACGTTGATGCCGGGTATAGGAGGCTGGCGCTATATGAGCAGCTCAGAAGCATTACAAGAACCTTGTAGGCCAATCGCGGATGTTCCATTCTAACGAGCTGCTCTGCTTGACTTGACGGTATACACTGATCGGTCAGCAAATACGATTGCCCCTAAATTGGTTTTTCAGGCTAATAGTATCGCCTTGCGGACACTCTCAACAAATAAAGACATCAATCGGCATGAGTAAATATTGAATCAATCTGTTTGCGCCGAGTACTCAGGCCAAAAGTAACTGCATCTCGGTGCGGGGTCCACTTATGTTCTGGGTTCGGCCAGACCCCTAGCCCCTCATTCTAAGCGAGCAGGCAGGTTTCCTGGGATATTCCTGGACAACCAAAAGCGTGGGCCCGAGAATGGGCAAGCCAATAAATCTAAATTATGATTAAAATAATAATTTAATAAAGAGTAGAGGCTGCGACAATTAATTGTCACACTCAGCTGCCGGCTTCTCCTCCTCCCCCTTCCGAGAAAGCCGAAACTTTCTATAAAATCTTCTCGCCGCTATTTACATAAAAATTTACATCTACTTGGAGCTGATTGAAGTATTTTGGAAGTCAAGTGCTTCTGGTATAACTCAATCAGTTAATGTCAGTCATGCGCTGCGGTCTGTGGATTCAATTGCTCGTCGACCTGGCAATTATCCAGCTGGTCTTTGCCGAGTCGAATCGCTCGGAATTGAACCATGTGGTTGATCGGGTCTTCTCGCGCCAGAAGCGCTTCGTATTGTTCCCGAAGGGCTCGAACTTGAAGTTCACAGGCTCGATGAGCAAGGGGCTTCTCTCGCGATTTCCCAGGAGTCTCTCTATGAGCCTTGAGCAAGCCTGCTACTTTCCCGTGCCCACGACTCGCCAGGATGTTTACCCTAAGCGATTTCGCCCCCGAACAACAACAACTCCGGCCCCAAAGAGCACAGAGCCCACGTATGTGTGGATCCCGGGTACTGATTGGCGATTTAAGGCAACACCTGTGAAGAAACCAAATCCCATACGGCTCCATCAGCGCATAGACTACAGGCCGCAAACGCCAAGCTACGTTGATCCTGCCAAGTGGACGCAGTGGTCCAAGTACGGAGATCGCTATAAAAACTGGACACCAGCCAAGGATTATCACAAGTTATATGGCCAGCCGGGGAAATGGAGCAAGTGGACTACAGCGTCGCCTAATTGGTACACCCATGGCAAACGCTGGCATAGATCGGAAGACTCGCATCAGGAGCAGGATAACCTAGATGAGGATGATCCCCTCGATCCCGATATGGCGCCCTATAAGCCTATCCACTATCCCGACCTGCAACACGTCACAGACTGGCACCATTATCATGCGCATCGCGATCGCCGGCAACTGTTCGACCAGTTCGGAAGCTTGGGCAAGCTGTACGAGTGCCCACATCTCTTCCAATACTCAAGACAAGACCTTCTAACCTCAACATTTTTGCAGTCTTGGCATTGAAACTAAGGCCTGTATCCTACGAGCGATGTGCGATAGCAAGAGGCTGCTTTTGCCACCGGGCTACTCCATGCTTCAGGACATAGTTCGCTTGGTCTTTACGTAAGTAAAGCCCTCTGAGTGGAGTACGTATTCCTCTCATGAGCTTCCCTTCTTTGCAGATTACCAACGATCTCGGGAGTGGAGGATGAGTACAGTCGCACAATGCGAATGAACTCAGACGATTGCGACAGACAATTCAGGGATCGTTGCCAATGGAACCTTCTGGGATGGTTGCTAGATGCCAAATGGGGTCATTGAATAAAACACGAATGAGAGTAAGCTGCGTTCAGTCTATTGTACAAATGGCGCCTCCCAGATGGAGTGCTTGCACTCGGGATAGAGAGCGGCGCAGTCGCCCTCTTGGGCATGCGCTTTGTCGTAGTGCGCATCTTGGTAGGCCACAGGCTCGTGGTCCAGCGCCTCGGGTATCGTAAATATCGCGCGCAGAAGCTCGCCGATGAAGCTTCCAGGCTCCTGCTCATTGGATTTCTGCCCAGTCTCACAGAGCGTACGAAGCACGCATTGATGTCCGTTGTGGCCACGCCTAGAAAAATCCAGTCAGAGTAGTGCAATCCATTCCTACTGGAGACAGAGGCATTCCTGCTTACTTATTCAGATACTTCTCGATCCTCCCGTAAAGCGTTTGCCGGCTACTCCGGTGATACTTGATGTGAATATTCTCCAGTCGCGAGAGCTCCGCATCCGGCACACTCGAGACTCCGCTGCGCCTGTGGCGTCTATGCGGATTGGCTGCATCTGGTAAGCTGCGTTTCCCATAAACAGGATAGATCTTGTGATGGCGTCTTGCCTCTTTCGGGCTCTGCTGAGCTCCCATTGGCCTTTGGTCCTTATTTCCACTGTCGGTCCGTTTCCGCCACGCATCCTTTAGGCTGTCCATTAGTAGGCGTTAGCGAAGGCCGAACAGTGAAAGGCTTTTACTTACTGCGAGGCCAAAGCCCAATAAGGGTAGCGCGTGTTCTGGGCCGGGCTAGAGGACTGCCAATCCCTCAGAAAGGGATTTCTCATGCTGCTGGCTGGACTGCTGTAGTAATAATGATAGTCCTTGCGCCTGGCAGGGGCACTGGGTCGCCGGTAATAGCTGTCCGCGTACTTATAGCTGGGATGCATTGGAGGTCGGAACATGGGCGACTCGCTGTAGTAGGAGTTGTAGGAGTTGCCTCCTCCTGCTCCATGCGGGACGCTTATGTAGCTGGGCCTGTAGCCGCTGGCTTCGCTCTTGGTGGACTCGTCTGAGTATGTTATGTTGGATATCGTGTCATTTCGGCTTATGTCTATTGTGCCATCTTCGAGCTTATTCAATAGGTCGTCGAGCGCCTCACTGGGCGGCTTGCTGGGCAGTTCCCAGGCCAAGGCAACCGTTATGCCGAGCACCAAATAGTTCGTGTAGTCCACCACGCAGATGTATTCATCGTACACTGAGGGCGAAGGCAATGAGGCATGTTACCTGTATCGTTTACAGAATGAGGATGGAATAAGCTTACCCACTTGGAAGGAGCTGCCCTCCGGGAATACCAAGTATCGGCGCTTCCTTGAGAGCAGCTCTTGCGTCTGTATTGTTCGGCTGCTGGCGGACTCATTAAGTTTCGCCTCGATGAGCTGACCTAGGTCCGACCCATGGCTCCCCGCCGAATTGCCCACGCTTAGCGAGGGCCTGCCTGTTGGAAGCTCCATGGCTGGGCCAGCTTTCAGAATATCTCCCGTGCCAATAGCGAAGCAGGCCAGGAGTAGAAGGTGCAGCAAGAGCACACATTCAGCTTTGGGCACCATTGGGTTTTCCTTGCGGTTGTCCAGTTGAGACACCTTCAGCTGAGGCGTCCGTACGCCGACTGTCTGCGATATTTCAAACGCTTGCCGGGCACAGACTTTAATCTCTGGTTGGTTCTTGGTTGGCATGTTAATTGTGTGCTGTGGAGAACTTTCAAGCTCTTCTGAGAAACTTATTTATTTCATTTTTAGCTTCTTTTGTTTACTTTGATTTGAAAGGGGTTTGTTAAGTTTATAGTAGGTCTATTCGAAGCCTCAAATTTGTTTATCACGTTAATAGATTATTTGACTAAAACGAATCTGTTCTCAGATTTCATAAAACTAAAATGTAAATCATAAAAATCATAACAAGTGAAAGTAGCCTAAGAAAATGAAATTTTTCGATGATGGATTCATAGTCTGACAATCAATTGTTTGTAGTCTCATTCTTTCTCATTCTTTTTAAAGGGCCACTTGGAATTTTTTTTTCTATAATCTTGGCCAGCTGAATTGCTGCTGCTTGGCAATTGAAGTTTGTCCGAGATCAGCTCTAATGTAAAGCTTTCTCTCTAGTTCCTCTCCAGCTCAGCTGCTCCAATGCAGATAGTATCTGTAGACCGTCTCCTGTTCAATAGGGATTAGTACAGTGGGCCACAGCTGTGTGCAATACTTGCGATTTGGCAAAATAAACCAGGGTTCTTCCAACGGATGTCTTTCTTCCAAAGGTCGACGTTTCATTCTTGTCTGCTTATCAAAGGATACAACATATGCCTGTACAAATATGATTGGTAAGACCGTTATTCCTCCTACCTGTAGATTCTCTGGGAAGAGGAGTTCACGTCTGTCGGTGTCCGATTGAATGCACTTAGCCAGCGGGTTGAATCGAACGTAGATAAACCCTTGTTGTCGCAGGAGATTCCTCCAACAAAGCCGTTTCGTGCTTTTTCTTTCGAAAACCCAAATATTCGGCCTAACAATTAAGCAGTAAACTTTCCAATAGTTTCCAAAGATTCAAAATATACCCTAAATGTTGTTCAAATGGATTCTATACGACCTTCAGGCAATTTCACCTCCTCGCAGCAAACTAATAAAAGTATTAAAAGATATATATCCTTCCGCAAATAGTTTTGAAAACTTGCATCAGCTTGTCCAGAACCCTTTGATCCATATTGTGTTTAGGCTCCTGGATATATAGGAAGGAAGGCAGTACAAGTTCACAGGGTTCTCTTATACCATCCCCTGAGCCGTGAGCCAACACCAAAAGAACGATGATTAGTCTAACATAGAGCGAAAGGATAAAGAATCTAATACTAATACGTTTGCTGCATAGCTTCCATCCATCCCACCGGAGGACACGTTGTGCCCCAGGAGAACAAAATTTATAACTTTCGTTTTCAGATAATTGGAATCTGATATCAAACTAAAGGATCTTATGGTAGACATGTCAAGCCGATTGAAACTAGGAACATCAGAAAATATGGCTACGAAATGGTTGACTCACTCAACCTGAGAACCTTGGAGGGATTCCGTGAATGACACTCCCAAACTATATTCTATATTTTAGATATCCAAGAAGCTCCGCTACGAAGAATTATTCTTCCATGTTGACAAAAAGCGCAAAGCCTACTTTAGGGAATTGGGAGTGCAATATGGTTGCGTCCCTCAAAGCGGGAAGAAAGTGCAATTTTGAATCCTCATCGTACCCAATGATAACGGTCAGAGGATTGGGGAGTCAGATGGGATCATTAAATAAAACACAAGTGAGACAAAAGTTGGTGCAATCTATTGTACAAATGGCGCCTCCCAGATGGAGTGCTTGCACTCGGGATAGAGAGCGGCGCAGTCGCCCTCTTGGGCATGCGCTTTGTCGTAGTGCGCATCTTGGTAGGCCACAGGCTCGTGGTCCAGCGCCTCGGGTATGGTAAATATCGCGCGCAGAAGCTCGCCGATGAAGCTTCCAGGCTCCTGCTCATTGGATTTCTGCCCAGTCTCACAGAGCGTACGCAGCACGCATTGATGTCCGTTGTGGCCACGCCTAGAAAAATCCAGTCAGAGTAGTGCAATCCATTCCTAGTGGAGACAGAGGCATTCCTGCTTACTTATTCAGATACTTCTCGATCCTCCCGTAAAGCGTTTGCCGGCTACTCCGGTGATACTTGATGTGAATATTCTCCAGTCGCGAGAGCTCAGCATCCGGCACACTCGAGACTCCGCTGCGCCTGTGGCGTCTATGCGGATTGGCTGCATCTGGTAAGCTGCGTTTCCCATAAACAGGATAGATCTTGTGATGGCGTCTTGCCTCTTTTGCGGTCTGCTGAGCTCCCATTGGCCTTTGGTCCTTATTTCCACTGTCGGTCCGTTTCCGCCACGCATCCTTTAGGCTGCCCATTAGTAGGCGTTAGCGAAGGCCGAACAGTGAAAGGCTTTTACTTACTGCGAGGCCAAAGCCCAATAAGGGTAGCGCGAGTTCTGGGCCGGGCTAGAGGACTGCCAATCCCTCAGAAAGGGATTTCTCATGCTGCTGGCTGGACTGCTGTAGTAATAATGATAGTCCTTGCGCCTGGCAGGGGCACTGGGTCGTCGGTAATAGCTGTCCGCGTACTTATAGCTGGGATGCATTGGAGGTCGGAACATGGGCGACTCGCTGTAGTAGGAGTTGTATCCTCCTGCTCCATGCGGGACGCTTATGTAGCTGGGCCTGTAGCCGCTGGCTTCGCTCTTGGTGGACTCGTCTGAGTATGTTATGTTGGATATCGTGTCATTTCGGCTTATGTCTATTGTGCCATCTTCGAGCTTATTCAATAGGTCGTCGAGCGCCTCACTGGGCGGCTTGCTGGGCAGTTCCCAGGCCAAGGCAACCGTTATGCCCAGCACCAAATAGTTCGTGTAGTCCACCACGCAGATGATTTCATCGAACACTGCAGGCAGAATAAATGAGGCATGTAAATTGGATCATTTGGAAGCAATCAAGTCGTCTCACCCATTTGAAAGGAGCTGCCCTCTGGGAATACCAAGTAGCGGCGCTTCCTTGAGAGCAGCTCTTGTGCCTGCATTGTTCGACTGCTGGCAGATTCGTTAAGCTTCGCCTCGATGAGCTGCTTCAAGTCCGACCCGCCGTAGCCGCCAGCCGCATTGTCTGCATTGAGCGAAACCTGGCCAGCTTTCAGTAAATCAGCCTGGCTAACACCGAGAGAGGCCAGGAGCAGGAGCAAGCAGACCGCTCGGAGCTTGAGCCTTGCTTTGTTGGTGATGCACATTTCCCACACATGCGGCCAACGCCTCGTCCATCTGCCAACTGTCAGGGCAAGTTCCACAATGCTTGCAAGACACTGACATAAAGCTGTGCTTACCTCACTGCTGGGTTGTTAATTGTGGACAGTTAGCCTCGCCCGCCCATCCGCATTGCTCTGTTTGCCGCCCGTTGAGCAGTTTCAAGTTTCTCTGGGCAGGGCGGCTGCAACGCTCGAGTGCCAGCTCTCCTCTTTCCTCTACTCAGTTTTCACACGTTTCGTCTCCAACTTTGGCTGTTAGTCGGGTATACTATGTAATTTATAATTGTCAAAAATTCCACCATCTCAAGGCTTACTTCTACATTGCGCACATTGGACTGAAATTTCATTTGCATCAATTGGAATACATATTAAATATTTCTTGCAGAGAAATGAAAGGTCGGATAAGCCCTAGGGCAATTTCTCGGCTTGTCTCATAGTCTTTCTCCTTGCCTCTGACACATATGGGCGTAGGTCTATTGAAGGCTCAAATTACCCCATCACGCCTGCCAATTTTACTGGAAATAACTAGCATTTTCCCAAGCTAAGCCAAATGGGTTAAGAAGCCTTTGGATTAGCATTCTGCTTGCGACCAACTCAAACGAGATACAACTCGATCAGTTCTGGGCGGGAAAAGTGAAACAAAGAATGGGAGAAGCCGTATAATGAATAAGCATAATGATTAGGCATAGTTCACACTTTGACTTTATTTCACTTTATAGGTAATTAAGCTAATCATTAGACAAGATGTAGTAAGTCGACTCTGCGGACTAGGATAAATGAATCGTATTTTTTGATATTGTTAGAATGAAACTAATGAATTAAACTAATTAAACTAACTGATTATAAATACTATTTAAAATGATATATATATTTACAATATAAAACTATTACGAAATATATCGAACTATTCCTGCCAAAACGCGTGACTGCAGTCGCCATAAATTTGCCTGCAGCTTCCCTGCTCTCGATGCGCCTCCAGGAAATGTGCTGGAATATGCTCCCGCACTTGGTCAGCTTCATCGAGGCTGCTTGGCAGTTGAAAGATGGCCGAGACCAGCTCCATGATAAAGCTCTGCGGCTCAGCCGGCTGGCCGGCCAGGACCGAGAGCCGTTGCGCTGACTCGCAGAGCGCTCGCTGAATGCAGGCAGTTCCATTGAGCCGGCGCCTGTTGAGCATGGATTAGTCAAGCTGGGCCACAGATGTGAGCAGCACTTACGATTTATATAGGCGTTCGATCTTCGCAAAGAGCAGTCCGCGCGATCTCAAGTGTTGCCGCAGCTGCAGACGCTCGAAGACATCCTCCTCCTCGGTCTGACGTCCCGGCTCTCGCCGTCGTCGTCGCCGTCTTCCAAATACAGGGTAAATGTGGTGCTTCGGCGGTTCCTGCAACAGCTGCCGTGTACGTTGTGGGATGTAGTTGTAGCCGGACCCGAGTCTGTAATATGCGCAGGTTATTATCCATTCTAGCAATAGTGTGATTTTTTTTCTTGAGTACCTTTGTCCATAGGAGTCCCACCGTTGTTGTTTCTGCAACCAATTTTGCTGCACCCGCTCTCCGTTGCGCTGCCACCAATTGTCCGTCCAGCGGTCAGCGTTGCCACGTATTGGGTGGGCTCCCGTTGTCGCGGCTCCCGCGTCGGCCCACTGTTGCCACTTCGGTATTGACTGTCGCGCATGCCAATTAGTCGGCCCCCCTGCATGCGGCTGTCCATTAGGCGAATTTGCATAAGCGGGAGCTCCCGCACCGCTCCGCACAGTCGAATAGTACGGGGGATAACTATGCACATTGGATCCATATGTTGAGGGAGCAGAATATGCTGGGCCAGCAGCCGGCTGCGCGTGCATTGGCTGCCAATTAATGGCGGTTTGACTGATGTTGCTGTCCGTTCGCTCTGTGGCCACCACAGTCTGTGCGATGCTGTCGTTGCGCCGGACTGTGCCCAGAGTGCCGTCGTTTAGGCGGGTGCGCAGGTTATCGACCAGCTCGCTGGGCGGCTTGCTGGGCAGCTCCCATGCCACGGCACACGTGATGCCGAGAATGGCGAAATTGGTGTAGTCCACGATGGGTATGATTAAATCAAAGACCAGCTGAAAGGAGCTACCCTCGGGGAACAGCAGATACCGCTTCTGGCGATGCAGCACCAAGAGCTCCTCCAGCGCGTTGCTCTCGTTGCCCTCATCACGGCTGTATCCATCATAGACTTGGGTCTGCTCTGCGGCTCCTGACAATTCCTGCGACCCATTAACGGCCGGCCGGCTATCCAATAAAGTTCCAGTCTTGCCCAGCAACACCAGCAGAGCAACGGCCAATGCACAGCCGCACACAAAGATGATTGACCGGACCATTGCGTGATTAATCAACTGCAGACCTGCAGACGAACCGAAGAATATTACAAACTTGAGAGCCAACTTGTTGAGAGTTTCATCAATTAGCTAAAATCGAGCTCCAAAAAGAAACTCGTTCTTCAAGAAGGGCTTGAGGAGGCCTCGCTTCGAGTTGTTTTTCAGCTATGAAATCCTGCTGTCTAGGCCATTGGCAAAATAATTAGCCTTGTCAGTTATTGCACAAAGAGCAATAAAGTCATTTAATTTTCTGTTAATTAAAATTAAATTTTCGATTTCATTTATTTCGGTTGGTTCGCTGCGGCAATCGACCGGTTAAATGCAAGTTGTGGGCCTTCAATTGCTCTCTCTCTCTTTCTCGCTCACACACACACACACACGCACTTTGGAAATTTGCATAATTTCACTTTGGTTGCAATGCGACAGTTCCGCTGGCAACGCCAATCAAGCGTAAAATTAACGCAGTTTTCAGCGGCTAAAAATGTTGCAAAAGTCCGCCAAAATGTTGGCTTGTGTCCACAATTAAAGCGAGTCCCGTTGCAATGCCTTCTGGGCAATGCGCCACCGAATGGTGTGGCAGATAATTACAGCGCGAGAGGAGGCAAGGAATTAGATTCTAATGTGATCGGATTTTCGATTCACCTAGTTCTTTTTTTTCCTATATTGATGCCATTAGCTGCCCGAGCTGAACTGACGCGACGGACAGATTCTGGCGGTGCTCTGCGGTTGGCGGTGGCTGGCGGCTAGGTGGCAGCCGCGTTTAATTGTACAATTAGCACCCAATTGAACATTGTTAACTCGTTGGCCATTGCCGAGGCCTCTAGAGGTGCAAAGTGCTGGCAGTGGCCACAGTTGCATAGGCCCCAGTCGGATCGTTGATTCAGAGTGCCCCATTTAAATATGGTACTTGATCGCGTTTGGTAAGCGTTTGGGAGCGCCTTTTCGCCCACCCGGGATAATCATTTTCTGGTGGTACACGCGAATTGAAGACCTCTGCAAACTACAACTTTGGCACATGCGCACAGGCCGGCCGGCCGGCCCAGGGCCAGGCCCGATGCCAACACAAGTACACTCTTGCATACAATCAACACCTCCATTTGAGTTGCCACCCAGAGCAATTATCGCACATGCAGGCAGAGCATAGAGCGAGTGAGGGAGAGGGCGTACACGAGGGGGGGACATAAATTTAAATTAAGGCAAATTTTCAGCTACTTTCTATTTGTTTTTTAGTTTGGCCCTTCTGGCTGCTCATGTGAGATTTTTGCTAATTTTTAGCAAGTTGAACTGTAAACAATGTAACCAAATGAAAACAAATGCTGCAAACAAGACACGTTGCGATGCTGCGGGTGTGCCCAGAGCGTGTGCAGGGCTGTGGGTAAATGATTGTATTAGTTGCTGCTGCTCGCCACCTAACGAACAGCAGTTGCAGTTGCCGGAGCAGTTCTCGCAGCAGTTGCACAATTTTTCGTACCAGGCAAAACATTTGTCAAATGTAAATTAGCAATGGGATTGCTGCTGGGTGGAGAGGCGGGACAGGCAGCTGCTGCCTGCTGCCTGCTGTTGCGGTTCCTGGCTTGGCATTGAGGCGCGGCCAGAGGCTTGGCGCGGAGCAAATCGCATAAAATCACACTTAATGCCCGCAGCCAGTGCAGCGAGACGTGAATGTCGCCGACAAACAAATGTTTGCGTGGGCATGGAAGGGGTGTCACGTTGCCAAAGGCAACACCCCGGGCCCACCCAGCCAGTGGGCTAGCGGGAACATTGAGCGCAGTGCTGCAGCCAAATGCGGAAACATTTACAATTCTCAAGTTTTTTCTTCTATTGCTCCCGATTATCGCATACGCCGTGCAGATGTAATGTTTAATTTTCGGTGTGGCAACTGCGTGGCCCACATGCCACACCTACAACTAGGGGCCCGCCCCGAAGTCCAAGTCCAACTTTAATAAGCACCATTCCAATTGCCGTCGTCGTCGTTGTTGTTTTTGTTGTTGTTGTTGATGCTGCTTGTTGAACCGGGTGCTACCCACGCTGCGTATGAGCAATTTGCATGTCGAGTCAGTTGTGCGTCTTTGTCTGTGTGTGTGTGTGTGTGTGCGCGTGTGCGTGTGCGTGTGTGTAGCCATTTGTGTTGTATCAACAGAGTTGTCTGTGCTCTCTCAAGCGCATTTCACGCGCAGATAAGGACCTGAAATTTCTGGGAACAAACTTCCTAATGCTCATTTCGGTGCGTATCCATTGCAAAAATTAATTAAACAACTTGAGCCTACGATATGATCCAGCAAATAGCTTAAAGCGATGAATTCATGTGTGCATAAAACAAGCAGTGCTTATATAATTTCGATTTACTAAAATTTCGCATGCATCCCTCAATGTAATTTAATTCTATATGAATAAATGAATAGTAAATAATGGCTTATTAAAGTTTCATGCTGGACTCTCGCCGGTTCCCAGCCAGCTGAATGTGGCCCAATTCCAATCGATGATCTACTTTGAGGGCATGTGCCATCAATTTGCAGCTCCATTTTCAAGTCCAATGAACCCGACTCAACTCGAGAGCAAGTCGAATTAGCACCTAGGTGTGAACTGAAGCCTAGCTCCGGACGTTCAATGAACTGAATGAGTCCAAGCTATATATCTTAACGGGTTTTCATCGTTGGGAATATGGCACAGTTGGCGGAATGGATTAACGCTCTGCGCTTTCGGCCTTCCGCTATCGGCACAGCATTCCAATGAAATTACCCGAATGTTTTGTATAATGACTCTAATTATTTTGATTAATATTATTATTGGGTCTCAGATTGGCATTCGCGTTTCATTTCGCTGCTTCAGTCGGTCGTCAGGATTTTAATTATGTCAAATTTGTGATGCTTTCGTGTACGTTCT
>JABVZX010000352.1:2243700-2281852 GCA_020883565.1 Drosophila pachea
CAGTTGTATTTATTGCATTTGAATATCGCACATCATTCTTTGGATTCTTTGCATAGCACACAACCAAGCATTGGATTCTTTTACCTTTAATTATACATATTGTAATATTATTCAGTAATTTTTAGCGAATGGTAAAGTGTTGTATTTTATAATTCTTTTGAATTTTAATTGATGACTTTGAATTATGTGTGTGTGTTGATTACATGCAAACGCATTGCAACAATCTGTTTGTATTTTAGCGCGATATATATACATATAGCTATATATATTATATATTTTTTTTTACTTTTATTCAACATTAAATATCTACAAAATGTTTACTTAGTTTTAAAGCAAATGCATATTTAGCTCGAGGTACATAAGTTCGAATTGTTTACACCAAAAATATTAAAATAAACAAAAATGTGAATATTTTTAAATTTTATGCGTTGACGATTAAATATATGTAATACACTGAATACGAAAGAAAGTGAAAAAGTAAATGAGCAAACCACGAAGAAAACACACAAATACAAACCAACTCCAATTAACAATAAACAATAAAATCAATTGCAAGCAACATATTCGTTTAACAAAAACTGCAAATCCAATAAAATGCTTCATTGAGCAACAAACAAAAACAAACAAAAAAAGGAACGTACTTTCGAATGACACTGTGTGTCCTCGGCTGGCGTAATGAAATATATATAAGCAGAAAATGTAAGGGTAACAAACAGACACACAGACAGACACAATTGCCGCACTGCTTAGATACATTCGTGTGTGTTCTATTTGTCTTTGCGACAACAGTCGGTACATTCTATTGCTAAACGCCGCCACATCCGAGTATTATATCAATTATTCATGTACGTACGTCCCGGCGTGGAGAACCCCCAGAATGGTTTCGTTTCGAACAACCCCCGCCATACCAACAATCGCGTAAATAAGCCAAGTTTCTAACTTGGAAGTCCAGCTGAAGCCTGAGCTCCCTTGAACCCTCTCGAACCTACTCTAGTACTCTGTTTAATGTTGTATTGAATTCTACGTACATACATACATATATATGTATAAAACAAATATATACAAAAACCGAAATGCAAACAGAACGGGAATGACAACAAAATTAATTAATATTGTATTTGATATTAGCTGTTTTCAAAACAAACATAAGAACACAATTTAAAAGAGAATCATAAAGAAGAGCAGAAACTTATAAGAAATTATATGTAATATCAAAATTTCGTCGAACAGCTAAAAACAAAGCAAAAATGCAAATCTCGAGAAAACAAACGTAAATAAATAATTGTACTTTTGAAAAAATGAAAAGACAACTCAAAAATAAAAGCAAAAAAATATATATATAAAGAATAAAATCTACATGAGGCACTTGTAACAAAATAGCACTGTTTTATTAAAATGAAAATTGAAATACATATTAGCAAAACAAAACCAAAACAGATGTTTGAAATGGCTGAGTTTTAACTGAACTGGCTGATAAAATCGGAGAAATATTAAATTACGCTCTCTCGATCTCTCTCTTAGACGAACTATCCAATTACTCTCACTCGAAGCACTTTTCTTATATATAGAGATACTCATAACGGTCAGTTATATTTGAGGGCGCAACTTCGCTCGAGGGGGGCGCAGGGAGCCCCAGTGCCTCTTCCGGATGCCTGCTCCTTGTGGAGTTGATTCTGCAGGAGCTTCTGTCGCAGAGCATACGGCATTGTACTCGTTATGGATTGCTGCCTGAATTCGTTCGCTTGGTTCTTCTCTTGTTTTGTATCGGCTCCTCCAAACAGTTTCTCGTACGCATTTTTTAAACGAAGCTCATCCTGTCGCTGGACGCTAAAGCAATCGCTAGCATTGAGCAGCCGGAACTGCTGCAGTAAGAGTAACCTTTGCAGTTCGTTGCTGCTCGACGTGGAGTCGGAAGAGGACAAAGGAGTGCCCGAGCCGCTGCTCTCTGACTGACACTGAACCTGACCTTGCGTTTTCATTCGGTTGGCGGTGCACACGCGTTGCTCGTAGAGACGCCGGTTGTCAGTGTATTCACAATAGCTGCCGTTCTGGTAGTCATCGTTTCTGCCCCGATCCCCGGTATCCCAGCTCAGAACCTTAACGCGATTCTCACGCTGTCTCTGTTGCGGAGCACTGGCATAGGAGCTGCAGCAGCTGGAGCAGTGACTCAGTGTGGTCGTTGCAGAGTTTCGTCTGATAAAATTACGTGCTAGCTCGCTTTGGGAGTGGCCCAAGCCCAGCGCCGCTTTGTTCTTCGGAGTTGCTAGCTTCACGAACTGTGTGGGATACAAGCTTTGTCTGGATGATGACGTCAACGATCGGAGATCTCTGGGCAGCGAATTTCCTTGTTCCGAGTGCCCTCTGCCACCTTGCTTACTCGACTTCAAGATACTGGTGCTGCGACTGCCAGCACTGTGGCCACAATAACGCCTATTCATTTCGCTCCGGCTCTTTGGTTGTTACAATCTGTTTGGTAATAACGACTTGCTCTGAGTCGTTGTTGGATCTCCAAAAATATATAGATGTGTGCTCATAGAATGCTCAACGATGACTGGCGAGAGTAGAGGGGCAACCGGTTTGAGCGCTCAGCTAACGCCCTGACATCACCAACGACTGCAGCCGCAGCTGAACCATCGACGAGCTTTCCCATGCCCGAACACCGTTAGCTGGTCTAGCTGCCGGCTTGCCTCGTATGTTTATGTTTGAACAACAATTGCGACAGTTTCCATAGACACATGCCGAGCCCACTTGTTCCAGGTCCTCGTGTTGCATTTTAGCCATGTTTTTTTCAACTCACCACCAAACAAATGACTTAGGCAACAAACTTAAATTATGGCCTATTGGTGGTGTCTTGCGTCAGTGATTAGAACTAATTGGTTAGCCGCTATTGCCATGGGAAATAGCTGGTATTTGAGGTGTCGAAACGAAACGGGATTCCTGTGCTGTATTTAACGTTCCTTTCAAATATTATTTCCACTTGACTTCAAAGACGATGTGAAATGGACCATAGAAGGACACAAGGGACAACTAGATAGAAGTGAGCTACTAGTCTCTCACAAAATATCTACGGACCTTTCCATCTACAGTTTAGTAAAAACTATCACCAATTATACAAATGTTTCTTATATTTCAACCAAACGTAGTTAATTCCATTAATGGTCTTTGGAGAATTACAGTTTTAAAAATACCTTGAGATTGTACATGAAGGGCTAACCAACTTCATAGTCTCGTAACTGTTGTAACTGTTATTATATTGAAAACCGCCCTTTAATGGTTGCAATATGCAACCGAGTTTTGCCCACTACCGGCTTTATAAATGCCACCCCAATTAAAACTGTTCGATCAACCAGAAAGTTTGCGGGAAGGGCATTACGGGGTTGCTCCACTGCAAGTCATGGTACGAAATTATGTTTGAATGCAACCAGAGTAAATCACAAATGGACATGGATATTGGTTGCATTTACAAAAGCGGTCAAGCAAAGAGGCAAAGTTGCTGCCTGCTCCGTACATACAGGTGAATGCAGGTTTATAACCTAAAGCTTATACTCGGCAGATTGTAACTTCAGTATATGTTCGGCCAGGAAGCTTTTTTTGGCAGCGTAGCCGAAGCTTTGTATATAACTCAGTCGCTCAGAGCATCCCGCATTCATACCGTTGTGATAAGTCGTCGCGTAGAGCAGAATCGCTCTGTTCAGTTAGCTGCAGCAGCCGCAGAAGCAGGAGACGAATCACATCTGGTGGGCTTGAATCTGATTACACGCACTGGAATTGGATTATTGAATTGGCCGCACTTCAATCTATTGCTACGACATTTCGCACTTCGCACCCGATTTCAAGCATCACCATGTCAAAATATTCGCAATTCGTATGGCTGCTGCTAATCGCTGCGGTTGCGCAGGAGACCGCTAAAATTGTAACGGCCGCGCAAAATTTGCGTAAGTCAATTTAGTAGCTTTATTCACAATAGCAGCAAGTGCGAATTGCGATTTCGTTAGCCGTGTTGTTAGCTATTTGCACAGCGAGCTTTAGCTTTGAGTTTAATGTTTGCGGGTCTCTGTTTTAGCCGCTGGGCCACCAGCACAGTTTATGATCAAAACGTGATCTCTACACTTTATGTGTGGGCCGCTTATTTGCATAGGTATTTTACCATCAGTCCGAAGGTCACAGTAGTATCCTCAAATGGCTCACCCAGATGACGAACATGAGTAGCTATTCGATGGGCCATCGACTTACACATGTACAGAGCATCTGCATCGATAGGCACCAATGGAATCGTTATGCAATCGAAACTGGTTGACAACATGGAATATCGATATCGACCGAAAACAAACGGGTTTGCACTCAGTCAGTAGACCACTTCCGCTTACGATGACACATATTTTACAACTTGGTTATGCACTTTGGTTGGTGACGGTGATGGGGGCTTACTCTGAGTTGCCGTAGGTCATGAGAAGCTTGGACTGGTCACATCTTCAAGATAAATTCGTAGCCATGCGCTACAGCTTGACATTGAGAGCCATTAATATGCTGTCTTATTTGTTGTTTTGTTGCCTCATTTAAGTCAATGGCTTAAACTTGTTTTGTGGCCAACGAACTCTATCTTAAATACTACCAGTGATCTGGGCACCTTTTGATTTTCAGCTGACACAATTACACACTTCCGCAAATCGCTTCAATGTCATGATCAAAGTTAATAATCAATAAAAACAAAACACTTTACTTATAGCTGACAGCTTCCCAAAATGCAAGCGCGACGCAAACTTTGACAAGTGTTTGGTGGATGCTGTAAATGAGGCCATACAGTTGCTTAAAAGTGGTAAGGGTAAAGATCGACTGTCCTACTATTAGATACAACTAATTGAATCATCATTGACAGGCAACAAAGAATTCGGCATTCCACCATTGGAGCCGCTGTCCGTGAAGAAACTTGTTATAGACGCCGGTAATGCGCCTATAAATCTTCGTCAAGCCTTGAAAAATGTGAAGGTGCATGATATGATCTCGACCAGCAAGATTCAGCGATATAGGTAATTTCCAGAATGCATTGAATTTGAGGTCAACAATGAAGCCCTAAATTATTCTTGTCTTTTAGAACCGATCTGGATAAGCATCTGATCATTTGTGATAGCAAAACGGATCGGATTGAAATGATTGGCGATTACGAAATGTCAGGACGGATTTTATTGCTACCTATTACAGGACATGGCAGGGCCAATATAACATTGGTCAATACCAAAATCGAGCATCGTCTAATCGGAGAGCCATTTGAGAAGGATGGTGTGAAGTATATGCGGCTAAAGGAGTATCGTGTTGCTATGGAACCTAAGCGGGTTTATTTACAATTTGATAACCTTTTCAATGATAAAACTTTATCTGAAGGAATGAATCGTTTCCTCAACGAGAACTGGGAGACGGTCTTTAACGAATTGAAATCTGGTTACTCTAAAAGTTTTGGCCTTGTATTCAGAGAACTTTCCAACAAAATTTTTGAAAAAGTTCCATTCAATAATATATTTTTAAGTTAACATACTTTTAAGTTATTTTTTATAATTGCAAGTATATCATATTATATTTGTTATTTCTTAATATATAAATTATATAAAACAGATTTTGTTTTAATTTCTATGTAAGTATATTTCTATATAAGTATAAAGTACACCGACACTTTTATAGTTTATTACATTTCAAGACGTGCATTTGAAATTTCAAGGATATTTGCGCCAATGTGTCTATCGATATTTTTCCCGATATCCGTAATACGATGAATCGCGCGCTATATCATAACTAATATTGCAGTTTTGGCACTTTCTTAGCGCAAAATATTTCTATTTGTTTAGCAAATAATTGTGTATTTTTGGCAAGCGCACAATCTGTCGAATCACCTGCCTACATGGCAGAAAAAAAAAGCTGCATGGATGGAACGGTGCCAGAGGCCAAATATCAGAAATTAGCCAGTGAATACTCAAAGGTAACAGCAACAGTTTACGCCCCATTAGCAAGCGTATTAATCTAATTTAATCCGTATCCGCCTACGAACAAAGCTTCGTGCCCAGGCGCAAGTTTTGAAGAAGGCGGTGCTAGACGAACAGTCGAAGGAAGCTAGCTTACGTGAACAGCTCCAACAGAATGCAACTTCCCTAAGACGAACTGAGCAGGAGGTGGATTCGCTGGGCTTTCGTAATAAGCAATTGGAATCGCGAGTCTCTCAACTGCAACAGGAACTTTTGTTGCATGAGCAGTCACGCAAGAAAAAGGAACCAAGCAAGCGAGCCCTCTTAGGCGGTCTTAAATCTGAACCACCTCATGAAGCCCAAAATGTAAGCGCCGCACAGGAAGCTCTGATATTTGAGGAATTACAGAAAAAAATAATGGAAAACGCACAGTTGACATCCCTGGTAAATGGAACAAGAATACCTAAGTACAAACAATAAATTCTAATTGCCTCCCGCAGATAGATGACAAGCAACGAGACTTGTTGCTACACACAGAACGTATTACGGAACTGGAAGAGAAGCTGGAGAGACGAATCGCCGACCAGAATGAATTGGAGAAGCGCTTGCGAAAAGAAATAGAAACGTTGCAGCTTAGAAACTGTGAACTCGAAACAAAGTTGGTAGACGCTGCGAGCATGGTAAGCTTTGCTAGACAATCAAACAATACCGGCGTATACCGTTACACGTTTATGTTTACAGCTTGGCAGTGAAGATGCTCTAAGTGCTACCGGCAGCGATAGCACGCCGCTCCACAATATTCAGCAACAACACAACACCAATTTAGCCTTTTCGCTCACTGCCGAAGAACGCATCGCACTACTAGAAAAAGAGTCGGCGCACTGGCGGGCCCAGTACGAAGTGATTAAACTGAACCAGAGCTTAAACTCAAATTCAAATACAAATATGGATCCAAGTAGTATATGTAGTTGCAGCACAGCTGCAGCCGGTATTACTGTTAAACCATGCTGCCTCGAAAACAAAGCCGGCCAGCGAGCACGGGATTCGCTTCAAGAGCCGCAGGAGCTGCCATCCAAGGAGCAGCTTATCTACAATACGTTTAGCAAAAAGTACGAAGAATTGTTACGGCTAAAGGCGCTGGCGGAGTCTCGTCTGCGATCGATTGAGCAAGAAGTTTTGCATTTGCAAATCTGCTTGGAAAATGCCACACAAGAACTGAAAGCCAAAGACGAACAGCTGTCTAGTCTAGGAAGCGCATTGCAAATGCTCGAAGAAGAATTGGTAAATGCTTTGCAGATCTAGTATAACTCATCATCACTAAATAGATATTCTTACAGGCCACTACACGCTACAACTACGAGGAACAGATCAGTGTTCTGACAGAACAAGTTATTAGTTTAAGCGAACAGTTGGCTGCAAGCAAATGAAATCCATCGGCCTCGCCGCTTTATTATGTATATTACGTTAAAATGGCTGGCCACTATCGAACTAGCCTTTTTACGCTGCACCGAAATCCGATTGGTTTTTGGATAAGCGAAACTACTAGTAAGGTTAAACCAACGCCTTTTATAAGGCGATTTGTTTGATTGATCTTGACTAATAGTTTGCACGTCACAGAACCAACAACCAATCTGGTGTCTATAGGATACCATGGTCAATATTTCTGAATTGAGAATTAATGCAGTCTGTACATAGCTGAACATAAAAATTTATATCTGTGTGTTTAAATATTTCACTAAAGTTTAACAATCAACATTATATGTAAATAATTTATCTACAATTTTATCGAGAAAGATGAGCCACACGAGCATCCTTGCTCAGCCAGTGGATTGGCAATCATTCGAAAGCCAGCGCGTATTAACTCGCTATGATAGTCCACAGTTGCACCATTACAGTATTCTAGCGATACGCCATCGATTACCACTTTCGCCTTTTCCTCGCCGAACTGGAGGTCATCATCATTCAGTTTGGTGTCCAAATCAAATTTATATTGGAATCCAGAACAACCGCCACCCTCAACAGTAATACGCAAAAAGCTGCCATCGTTGCAGATCTCCCGCAACCGTTTCAAACAACTTTCGCTCACCACCAACTGCTGTTGAGTATTTGTTGCTGGGGCAGAATCTTTTGCCGTTGCACCTTTGGCGGCTGCACGCAGTGGTGTTGCCGCAATAGATAAATGTCTACGTAATTAAGAGCATTGTTTACGGTTTTTGGGTTTATTCTACATTTTCTTTACCTTTGCAATGTGGATCTTGCCAACTGACGCAACATGAAAGCCATCACTGAATTGTGGAAAATTTAATTACATCAATTTTGGTGTCTATAATCTCGTAACCAAAACAAAAGTGGCAACAGCTGCTTTGACTTGGGGATATCGATGTCCGATGCACAGCATATTCGCTGCGAAAAAACCGATAACTATTCGAATGCATGGCTGTGTTTGCGCTTGCTTTTCGTTTGTTGTCATGTTGAGGCATTTTATACGTTGGCTTTTGATTTTGTTGTCAGAAAGTGATATTGTTAGGTCTTAGTAAATGTATATTTTCAGTGTTTAGTAAAATTTTTATTAAAAATGGCGACAAGAATGAGAGTAGGTGGTAAACAGGATATACACAGCAAGACGCACTATAGATTTGCTGACCCCGAGTGTCTTAAAAAAGATCTCGAAAACCAGCGTCGCATAACTCGTTTACAGCAGGTAAGACGCAGTTGCGTTTATTGTGATATATCATTATTTTACGGATCGTTCGTGTGTTAAGGTACGCGAAAAATCAAGCTCTCTGGCCCGTCACATACGTGAAGAAGTCGCGGCAGAGCAGAAGCGTCAGCTAAAAAACCTGGAGAAAACGAAAAAGCAAGAGCTAGAAACATGGCGTGAGCATGTTGTGGCCAAAAAATGTCACGACTACCATAACGCAATGTTTCAGGTGGGCGCCGCCCATCGAGCCGCACAAATTGAAACTGAAGTCAATGACAAAATAAAACAGCAGCGCGCTGAAAAAATTGAAAACTGTCGGCGTCTTGCAGCTAAACGATCAGTACTGTACAAGCCAACCAATATTTTGCGAACCACTCGAACCACTCTTCCCTGTGGAATGAATATGGAAGGACGAGCCACTGCAGGTACTCAGACGTCAAGTCAACCAGAGAAGGAAAAAACCATAGGAAATAAATTGTGCAATAAGAAAGCTAGCCCAGTTTCCAAGAAGCATATTTCGTACAAACGCAAACGCCGCATTGGTAATAAAAGCTATCATAATAAGAAGAAGGGAGAGGAAATAACTGTTGACAGTAGCAGCGATTGTAGCGAATCTGAGCAGTCAACAAATAAAGACAGTGGATCTTCCTTACAGAAGACGCCTGCAGTTATTATGGATGTGAATGACGGAACTGAAGATTCAATGGAAAGCTGCAAACGCGATGGCATTGAGATTAATGATCTACATAAGGCAACAAATCGTAAATTTAGTCGTGTTGTTCGATCAAGTTCTACAGCAAAATCAAGTGATCCTATACCTTCCCGACCTCGCTTTACTAAAATTAGTGACTTGGTACGACGAACAGACGATATCTTCAGTGTCCAAAGTACACAGCAAAGCCAGGAAAATACTGACACAGCAAACATATCTTCCAGTAGACCATCAGCAGAGCCACCAGTATTGCATGGTCATGTGGATCCAGTGAACAGGAATCATCCTTCGGATGCTCAAAAACGTTCGTCGTCGCAGGGTGGCAACAAAGTAATAGATGCGGGTCTTAATCGCAGTTCGGGAACAAAACCAAGTTCCCCACGTCAAGTAAATACGGACAGCTCTGCGAAGATGAAAACTGGCAAGTCGGTGGAAAGTACAGATGCACAGCACCGGTATTATATGTATCAGATGCAGCAGCCACCTATGGATCCGATGCAGATGCAACAAATGCCTATGCTGCAAATGCCTCCGTATATACAATCGCATCCTATGTATGGGCCACAAATGATGCCGCCTTTTAATATGATGCCTTATACCATGCCACCTTTTCCTGTGCCAAACCCGGGCACGTATGTATCGCAGTCGACATCTTCTTCGCAAGTACCCGTGTGTACGAATTCTGCTCCGACAGCTACTTCCTCAAAAGAATTTGCTAGTACGTCCAATACAACTGGACGAGTTCAGTTCTATGATCACAATAACAAATATTTTCGGGATTATAAAGCACCCGAACAATCCGTTCAAATAAATCCACAAGACAGCACAACTCGTAATGCCATGGAAAATGCACGCCTTGAAACCGAGATGAACCAACAACGCGAACAAGAAAAAAAATGTTTGCGGTACGTATGATCGAACGAAATATGAATATTGTTATTTCTATTCCAAAAATTTTACAGAGAAAACGCTAATGAACGTGGTAAAAAGGCTTTGCAACGAGAGCAGGTTCGCCGACATTGTGCTGAGCTAGAAGAGAAATTGGAAGCGTTGACGCAGCATAGTTCACAACTTTTACCTCGTGATGTAAGTCTGTTATAAATCAGTTTAAGCAAAAAATCCAATATATTTTTTTTTCCAATAGGGAAATTTAATTCCCAGTCATCGTTTCGCTGATTTGGCGTTGCGACGTGAGCAAAAAATGAACTCAGCTATGGAGGAGATGCTGCTACGTCCGGCCATTGTAACCTGTCCTGAAATTGGCGTAACCAAGCACAAATCACCCCACAAGGGAAAAGTGCAGGGGAAGTCATCTGTAGAGGAGGCCATCAATGTGGGCGATCCTCCGAATAAGTTGGACGACGCTGTTAGTACGGCGAGTTGTAGTTCCCTTCTGTTGGACTACGTGAACGACCAAAGCAATCAGCTACGAACAGAGCTTAAAGGAACTCTAGCCAATACTGGAAAGTACTCGAAACTAAAGTGTTTGTTGCAGCGCATTGAGAAAATTCGAGCACAATTACTATCGGAACTGGAAGCAGGCGATTCAAATAACAATGGCGAGGCTCAAAAGGTCATTGATTCAATACGTAAGGAACGCGCTAATATAAATACGGATAATGCATCCGTTATGAACCAGCGGGAATTAGAATTACAAAAGAAGGAGGAACTCTTGGAACAGCGCTTACGTTTGTTTTATAAACAACAAAAAAAGTGCAATGATCTGGAAAATGTAAAAAGAAAAAAGGATGATACTCCAGTAGAGATTATAATTAAGGTAAAAAGCGATGGCACCGTTAAACAGTATCTCCCCAAGGAAAAGTGTCAAGAGAAGAGTAAAGCGAATAGTTTAGAAAATAAGGCAATGCCAACTACCAAATCACCATCAAAAGTCAGTGAAAAGCAACCGACCGCTTCGACTCAGACAGCACCTGAAAGTCAGCGGCAGAATTCCATAGATTCCAATTCTACAGCATATCGAGAATTGCCGCCTGTGATCTATAAGAATATAAAACCGGTAGAGACTCCCTGCCCACAGCCTCAGCCATTGCATCCAGTGCTTGCTCACTACGTGGACCGTTTACTGGGCATGTCGCGTAGCACCATAGAAAATTTGGGCGTTAGCTCATCAGACATAACCACGCCTTCAGATTCAATAATAAATAATCCTAGGAATATATCATCTGGTCCTGAGGTGAATGAAACACTAATTGACAATGAGCGCGTAGAGCGTGTCCAGGCATTTATCGAAGAAAATCGTTGTTTCGTAAATGAGCTCGAAGATACGCTGCGCAGCCAACAAAAAGGACAAGATGCGCAGGAACAAGAAACGAACGAGGTTGGCCCCACATTCGACGAAATGTGGGAAAAGCAGTGGCCCAAACAACAGGCACAACAGGCGCCACAGCTGAAGCAGAAGCAACAGCAACAAAAGGAGAAAGAACCGAAGCAAAAATCGCAGGAGAAAAAGAAAGTTGAAGTAGTTACGACGAGTATCCGGTCAGCTAGCACCAGCACCAAGAGAGCAGTTTCTATGCCTCCTCAAGAAGTGAGCTCAAGGAGCACAGCTCAGTCGGTGACCAGTAGACCAAAAACAGAACAAGGAAAACAGAATCAGGCGACCCTTACTACTCGCACTACAGAAACACAAAAGCAACGAACTGTAGAGACCAGCACCATAAGTGGCGGAAATAAGCCTCAAGATTCAAATAAAGAGTGTGCAGCACGTCAAATGGAGCGTTATGCCGAGCTGACGGAAAACTGCACTCAACGCATTGCGGAATTAACTGAACTCATAACCAAGGTGCGGGAGGAGAAGCAGCGATTAGTAGAGGTCACGCTAACTTCCGCCAGTGAAGGTGATCGTCAATCCACCGAATATTTTGAATTACCAATTATACAAGGACAAGAAAAAACGGTACGCTCTCGAACGGTGTCCGAGCGCAGTGACAGCCATAACACCAATGCATCCCATTCTGATGCCCTTCCGCTACAGAAAAATAAGCCAACTGGCGCCAGTCTTGATAGTGGTATTTCCATTTCGAGACCTTTAACGGCATTGGGCCAGGAGCCGCCAGAAGCAGAGCCCATATCATTGCCGCCAGCCGCGCAGAACAGCTCGTCACGTCGCGCTAAACTGCCGCCTGCCACCATACGTCGGTACAGTCCGCAGCTGGCGGTTGAGGAGCAGGCGCATGAACTCTCCACTATTACCGAAGTGGACACACCAAAGCAGTCGCATATGGTGTGCGCCACTCCAGCAGCTGTGCCCTTTCCGACCTTGGAGGAGTACGCAGAAGAGATACAAATTGATCTGTCGCTCCTTGACGCGGATCGAAGCATGCGATTGCAGTATGAGTTCGAACGCCTCATGGAAGTTATCAAGAGCCACGGATGTACGGTTGACTATCGGGAATTTCCCAGCATCGGCGCGTATCTGGAGGAGATTACCGCAACGACTCGGCTACATGTTGAAACAGACGAAAACTCGCTGCAAGCAGAAGATATTTTTGATCAAATGCGTCTGCCCAATGTCGCCATACGCGAGTTTCCCAACAGGCACGAATATGTGCAGCGCCTACTCGAAAATGAACCTATCGAGCAACGTGAATTGATTGACAGTGCCAGCCTGGAGAGCAGCGATTCCTTGAATATAGAGGCAGAGCTACGTGAAAGGCAATTATTAAAGTCCTCCTTTAAGCGAGTGCAAATGTCAAGTGAGGTACACCACTCAGCCATAGCCAGCAGTACACATCGTGAGAGCGCTTCGGCAACAATAAAAGTATATGCGCCCAACGAGAGTGGTATCGAACCACTGTCGAGATCGCCGACCCGCATTGAAGCACAGCTAGGTAATGATCGCATAGATAATTTGCAGGGTTCAGGCAGTAGACGGCAGAAAGATCCGAAAAAGATCAGTGGTTGCGCCACTTCTCCCGATCACCAGAAGAGTAATAAGACTACCGGCGGTAATGTTGATCAGGAGTTATTTAAGAGCACTGCAGACATACCTCAGGATGCGAGCCAAATGGGACGTTCGCTTAATCTCCGTGAGTTTCTCACCAATGAGTTACTAAAGCACCGAATGTTAGGTGGCAGTCAAAAAAGCTCTGAGAGTTCCGATGACTCGTTGAAAAGCAACTTTCTGCAATCAATCATCAACTCACTGTCTCCCTGCGCACCAAACACTCCGACGTATGGCCAAGCCACAAACGGCACCAATGACAGGCAAAAGACCTCTACACCGGTAGACTCGCATTTCTCGACACAGGAAAAGTCCGGTTCGCTGCGCAGCGACGACACGCAACTATTTTCGGCCGAGAGTCGAATCTCAGCTGTGGACTATGTCGATCATACAGCACCCGTACCAAATGTGCAGCCAGCGATGCGCACAGGCAAGTCCTCAGCGTTTCACAGTTCAAAAAATGCAGGACGCGGTGTTGAGTCAAAACGGAAGTAATGCTAAATCGATTTATTTAATTGCGATATATTTTTATATATTTTACCGCATTATTTATGATTCTGGTTGCCACATTTACGAATTATATGACAATGCCATTTTTATAGCAGTTATTTATATGCATTTTAATAAATTTTATTGTTTACGTGTTTTTATCTAAATTTTCAAAAGCAAGATTTCACAACGTGTTCTTTCTTTGGATTATATCCTTGATTGTTTGCTTTTTTTTTAAATGCGTAACACTCAATTAATGAATAAGTTTCTTAATGATAATAATTTTAACTGGGCAAAAATGAAACCCACTGAGTACATATTCTAAAATATAGTGGGCCAACAAAGGCCCCCTTGTTTCTTCAACAAGAACAAAAGGCTTATCATCTTTTTTGAACGTGTAGAGAACCGAACCAAGAATATTTTTAAAGTAAGAAATTTTTTAAGTAGCTGTACAATCTTTGAGTCTTGTGTTCTCACAAATTCTCGCATATATAAAATATAGAATTTACTCTATAATTATGCCTGGAATTCCGAACGTTTGATGTGATTTTTAAGCTTAGAGCTAAACATTTCGTAAGTACAATACGTTGATTCAAATAAACTATAAACTATTGGGCACCATTGCTACACTTCACTCAACGTAAGTCAGGAAAGCCATGAGGGACAAACGCAAACACTATAACAAAACGAACATATATGCTTTGGTAAAGCTTTTCCATAGATCTAAGTTCAAATTCACAATGGAAACTCTTAATGCACTCACTTGGAAAAGTAGTCATTAATATGATAGTTTTTGTGCTTAATGGGTCTTTACAAAATGGTCCGAGTTTAGTCTTTGAGGTAAATGCGATATTAATCCTTCTCCTGGTGCTTCTCCTGCTCCTCGTGCTCTTGCTGCATGCGCTGGAAAGTGTTGCGGGCCACAGTCTTAAGTGCATCGGCCTCCGCTCCAGTGGCCTCGACCATTTGTCGAAACACTCCATGCGATTTTTTGAGGAGCAAGTGTGGTACATCGAATTCAACTGCATGTCCGGCATCCATAACAATTATGCGATCCGAGTCCATGACTGTATGCAACCTATGTGCTACAGTCAACACAGTACAGTGCTTGAACTTGAGACGAATCGTCCGTTGAATCAGTGAGTCCGTTCTGAAAACCAAAAATGAAAATTAGACAAACACACATCACTTAGTCTCCTGCCCACTCACTGTGGATCCACATTGGCAGTTGCTTCATCTAGCACTAGAACTTTGTTGTTACGCAAGATCGCGCGGGCTAAACAGAGGAGTTGCCGCTGACCCACACTGAAATTACTGCCATGCTCCGTGACCATGAAATCCAGACCGGGAATTGCAATGCGTAGTTCAACATCTTCGATGGCACGCCAAAGGTCTGCATCACTGTACCGTTCAAAAGGATCCAAATTATACCGAATTGTAGATGAAAACAGCACCGGATCTTGTGGTATAATGGAAATGCGAGTCCGCAGTGTCTCCAGGGATATTTCACCCGTGTCTATGTCATCTATAAAGATCTTTCCCTCAATGTATGCCAACCGAAAGAGCGCGCCGATGAGCGAGGATTTTCCAGCACCTGTGCGACCCACAATGCCCACCTTCCAGCCTGGTTCGATAGTTAAGCTGAGATGCTTAAGTACAGGCGATCCATTTGGATCATAGCGGCAACTCATGTCTCGTAGTTCTACCTGCCCAGCCGAAGGCCATTGTGGGGCCGGTTCGCTACCCGTCGATGTTGACTCTTGTTCCAATTCCGTGTACTGCAGCACACGCTCAACGCTGGTCATCTGCTGTAGTGATTCGGCCACCTGACGAACACCATACTGCACCATGCCCGTGAGTATCATGGCTTGCGAAATAGCCAGTCCAACATTTCCACTATATGTGGCTGAGAGCATTTATCAAAGATTAAATACTGTCACCGATCGATTCAGATTATAAACTCACTTTCACTACTGATGATAAAACTAAATGTTACACATGTGAGAAAGACGCAGCTGACGCAGTCCAGCCAAAGCCCCAGAGCTGTGTTGACAGCCATGGTCAGCTGCCAGACGCTGCTATGCACATCCTGCAGCAGATCGAACTCCTTGGCGACCACATCCTGTAAATCGCGTGATCGTATAATGGCAAGACCCGACAAAGAGGAGCTTAGGTGGGAAAAGACAGGGCTGCGGCAAATGCCTTCAAGGCGTTTGAGATCCTGCGATGGCCTCATGTATAGCTTCAGTATTAGCATGTCGATGACAGCTACCACAAGCATTGCAGCAATAAGAATTGGATTCATTACAGAGATCACAATCAGTATGCCAAACATGATCAAAGCAATCTGTATAAAGTCCATCATGGCACGGGGTAGAAGCTCATCTATGGCGCCCATATCTTTGGAAAACCGATTAAGAATGCGGCCAGAGGGATTTGTATCGAAAAATCGCATGGTTGCATGCAATATGCTGCTAAACATTCGATCGTGCAGCACCTTGGACGCATGCATGCATATTTTAAAGAACAAAAACCCGCGGAAGCAACTCATCACCACGACTCCAATGATGAGAGCGCCGTATATGTACAAACATTCGTAGGTTGTAAAGCTGGTGGCTTCTCCTTTAGATCTGTGGTCCTCTTGTTGCGTCCAAGTGTTAGCAAAGTAGTCGGAGCAGCTGCACACCACTTGCGACATCAACATAATACAGACCATAAAGCTGAAGCTGAAAAAGGTGCTGCCAGCATGAAAGTATTCGTACCACACTCGCGGCGATATCGTGCCCGATGCCTGAGCCTCGGCAACTTCGTCGTCTTCGTCGATTTCGGGTTGGTCCGTGCTATTCAGCTATGATAAAATATAAATAAATCTACAATATATTTACATATAAATTGTATCACTCACTGATTTGCTTCCATGTGTGGAATTGCTGTGTTTCCGTAGCGGCTGATAACCATCCCCTACGCCATCAATATATGGTATATCATCATCATCCTCAACGTTAGACTGTCCACTTAGTGTTACAATAGATGATCCATGCAGGTTGACAGCCGTTCCATTCGCCTCTTTTGGGCGCTCCAATAGTTTTGCGAAGTCCAAGTCACTGTTAACCAGATCCTCATATGTACCTTGCCGCAAAATTCGACCCTGATCCACTATGACAATCCAATCAGCTTCAGACAGGAAGTGTATCTGATGGGTGACTAAAACCCGGGTCGCCTTTTGCTGAGCTAATCGGCCACGCGGTCCGATAACCTCGTCGAACAGATGTCGACCAACATGGGCGTCAACAGCACTTAAGGGATCATCGAGTAGATAAATTGAGGCTGGTTTGTAAACGGCCCGAGCCAAACTAATTCGTGCACGTTGACCACCCGAAAGGGATGCACCGCGCTCTCCCACAATCGTCTTGTCACCGTTACGCAACTGCTGAAAGTCTGTGGTCAGGGCACAGCATCTGGTTACTTCCTGATATCGCTTGCGTTCGTACTGCTCTCCAACGAGAATGTTATTCCTAACAGTACCTGTAAACAGCCAGGGTTCCTGAGATGCATAGGAGAGTTCGCCCTGCATAAATACAGCACCATCAACTATGGGCAGCTCTCCAAGTAACATTTGGAGCAGTGAACTCTTCCCTGATCCAACCGGGCCAATCACCGCACAAAGCTGGCCCCTTTCTATCTGCAGATTGAAGTTTTGAAGAGTACGTTGCGGCTTCTCTTTCTCCCAACTAGCAGAAACATCTTTGAGTACCACAGCACGGGTCTCTTCGCCATCTTGCTGCCTTTTATGTGTGAGTCCGTGAACTATTTCGTCGCGTCCTTCGAGCTGCAGAAATGCTTGAATGCGGCGTAATGAGACGAAAGCCTCGGCTCCGAAAGTTATCGCAAGTGGATACCAAATGGCGGCCACTAATTGCAGAATGTTGTAATAACTAGCTGCCGAAAAAACGAAATCCGCTGTGATTGTCTGTCCCATGAGTGCGGCTGCCGCTAAAGTGATATACAGAGTGGAACGCTCCGTGAATACCATGGTGCTGAGGTAGAAGCCTCGCAGGTAGGACGCATAACGAATCTGTTTTACTTCACGCCGCCTGGCCTCGGCGACCACTGCTTGGAAGGGTTTTTCCCAGGCATACATCTTGATAACCTGAATTCCCTGGACCAGCTCGTTCATGATACCGACGCGCGCATCCGTGCGCTCAGCAATACGCATCCGAAGCACTGAAGTTAATTTACTCAACGCCGACTGTATAGGTACTGTTTTCAGGAGTAGTCCGACAACACCCACCAGAGCAGGAATACCAATTCGTAGCCATATCAAATAGCATGTTAGCACCGCCTGGATTGGCATTATCCAAATCCAATGCATGAAAACGAAGCCGTAATCCAAGCGATTGACATCATTTGAGAGTAGATTTATTAAGTAGCCAGCTGGAGTCTGGCCCGCAGTTTTCATCGACAATCGAAGCGTCTTTCGGTATATCAGAGAACAACACGCAATCCGCATTTGAGCTCCCATGAGACGCTGACGTAGGTCTACGTGATGCACCAGGAAACAGCCTATCAGAGTTGATACCACCAAAATTATACCCAAGCTGTAAATGTCATTCCAGATATAGTGGATTCCCTGCTCAAACGCATTCAATTCAGACACATTTTCCGACGCCTTTGGATAAAATCCCGTTACATGCTCCTTCACGGGATCATCGCTTCCGATTGCATTTAAAGAAGTGCCTGCCGAAAATAATTATGAATGAGTTGAATAGAATAGAACGTCATCCTTATCCAACTTATCCGTACCATCATCTGAAACGACGCCAAGGGTGGCCACTTCCCGCACAGTACGATTGAGCTGACTACTGAAGTTTTGGGATTCGACTTGAAGTAGTTGGGATACGGCTGATGGTTGATTCTGGAACTGCAGCAAAAGCTGTGCTAGTACAGCCGGAATAAGGGTTCTGCAATGAATGAATTTGTAGTCTGCGTGTTACACTATGTTCGAAATAAATATCTCACTTGATCACTATGTAGATAACGGATATTATGCCATTAACTATAGTCGGTCCCATGAAGCATCGGAACAATGCATTGCGTAGGCGAGGCTTTTGCGATTTCCGGTGAGCTCGTGCGAGCTCTTTGAACCACTCACTACCAAAAGAAGTTATTGAAAATAATTGATTTGTCCATAGCAAAGGTATTCACTTACTCCTCGAGCCGATCGCCGAGCTGTTCCGAACGATCCTCTTTAAGACAGGCCGTCAGATCATCTGTATTCAGGCCTTGCCGTGATCCACGATACAATAGAGGCACTGCCCAGGCAAAGATCAGTTGCGAAAACAGATTCGCCCCTTGGCGAGGATTTTTGCGTTCCGGCTTGACGCTGCTATCCATTCTCTCATGCAAGCGCTGTATCACCTGCTTTTCGCAAAATTTTAATGAAACCAATAAATTTCACAGATGATAAGCATGACCAAGCGTGCGCGTAACGTGCGTTTGACTGGTCACATACTTCCAGCAAGCCTGGTCATAAAGTCATCAGCATACTGGCATAGAGTCCTTATCTTTTCGCACTATCGCACCATAGCTACAATCAAAGCTGCTAACCTTGTGTCCAATTTTCACTAGTTCTTTGTCCATACTTATTTCTATGACGAATTGTAGAAAATCATTACTAGTATAAACAATTCAAATCATCTACGCTTGGGATATAGCTAACCATTCCCCTTTTTTAATGAGAAGATAACGAGACAATATTTATTGTTCTGCTTTTTCTGTTACTTATCAGATAATCTCAAGTTCGACCTTCATTCATACCCCAAATTTTAGCTCATATACAAAATCATATTCAATATAATATATATAAACCTTATCTTCCATCATAAGTTTTAACTCTTGCTGGCAATAATCGTAATATAAGAAAGTGCAAGCAGTGCTCACAATGCACAAATATTAAGCACTTTGCATGCTTTGTGCGCTGAAATTATTTTCCTTACATTTTCTCAATTATTTATAATCAAAAAAGATCCCATTTCAATGTGTTCTAGGTATTATAATTACCTAGCGCGCAATTGAAGAATTCCATCCCGTATGCTATGAGTCTGATCATTTTTTTTTCTCTTTTTTCTGCATGCCAATAAAGCACAGTATCTATCTAAAGTGCATACTTGCGACTAAGTACAGGATAATATTATGAGACTTGAGTACACGGAGTGATAAGTGTTATGTTCACTTTATAAACGGAGGCGCATTCATATCGGTCGTTCACTTAATTATTATTTGTTTGGCGTCTGCAATTGATAACGTGAGACATTTGATCGTAAATCAAATTTCATCTGCAGACGTTGCCATTCTCGTAATTCCTATGATAATAATAACAATCATTTTTTATTAATTGTTGTCATTCAGGTCACAAAAGTAGGTATTCTGATCTTAACGACCTCGATAAGCCCAAACAGCTCTAATTTTTAATGAAAATGACCCTGATCCCAATATTTCATTTCATTTTCATTATCAAAGTAATACAAATAGATACAGACGGGACTCTTATTCTTCGATTAACTCAGTTTCTTTGTAATAAGCCCTCGCTTATCTGTATTTGTTCGAATTAATTACATAGAATTTAAGGGTCAATCGATTTCAATTCCAATTAAATTCAATTGTGGAAGTAAGTTTCATATAAACGAATTCTTTCTTTACCAAGCAATCAATTAATAAACATTTTTTTCACGCCAAAGTTATAAAAACGTTACTCTATATACATATTTATATGCTTGGCGTGGACACAGAAACCGGGTATATATACAATTATACAAATTTATGTGTAATTCAACCACGACTCGTGGCCAGGTGTCTGTGTTTACAGGTGTTTGAAAAAAATGTTTACCACGAATCAAAATCAATTTATTTTCGCATGAAACAATGAAAGTGAAACGAACCTAATCCTAATTGGTTAAAGTTAAAATTGCCACACTTTCATTCAGGACGCTAAGAACGTGGTTATTGTTGCTATATGCCGAAAACAAGTATTTCACCACTCTCTCCCATTCTCTATGCTGCTCTAGCACGACTCACTTACACCCTCTCTTTATCGCTTTATGTTCAATGATATCAACAGTTGTTCTCTCCTGGTTTGTTTACTATATAACCCAAATCAATCAAAACCTTACAACAAATTATAGTAATTCCATTATATATGGGACTGATTGGTGCGATAGCTGCGAGTACACATACTTGTATGATCTTATATAGTATTTATGCACATTTTGTGTACCACATTTACGGATATGATCACGCAAAAATGTCATAGACATGATCAGACCGTGTGTGGCGAAAAAGTTACCAAGAGTAAATAATAAATAAATACAGTATATATGGTATAATGTTGCGTAGGGCTACGGGTCGATGGCCGAATGCAACGATATGCTTAAAAATATCACTATACACATAGAAAGCAATTCACATAGTCAAAAAGAACAAAACTGATATTATGACGTAAACCACATGATAATTGCTGCAAGTCTTCTCACATATAGATTAACCTAACCTTCTTTTATTTTGTTCCAATACAAAATTTATAGCATTTATCACAATAGGAATATAATTAATTTATGTAGTTATATATATTTTTTGAAACACTTGAAGCTTACGAAGTTGTAACCCGTGCGCGAAGTACACCACGAACCATTAAGCACCGAAATTACGAACTACGAGCTCACCAATTCGACGACCGACCGACCCGCCGCACAGCGGAATTGCAACTGAAACCGAATGGAACAACATTCGACCATTGCACGTCAGCCTCTCCATTTCCCCACTGAGAGAGAGAGAGAACGCGAGCGCCGGTTGGTTTGGCAAACACACCAAACTGCGCACAGAGGCAGAGCACAGTATTTTAGCTGTTCTATGTGTATTGTGAGAGTACACACAACTACAAAAGCGGGATATTTAGTTTAGGGAAAAACTTTTCATGTTAAAAATGTAAAATGTAATATTAATTAATATTAATATTATTAATTAATTATTCTTTTATACATCTTTATATATGATGCAAAATATTATTATTCGACCATCAACCAAAATATTTTTACAAATTTAATTAGAGAGCGAAATTGGGAGAATAAGAATGAGGAGAAATAATGAAGAGAAGTCGCAGGGAAAGCTGAATCGCAGCCGGTTCCGCAGTTTGTAATGTTTGAATGCTAAACGATCACTAAAAGCGAATCTTCGTCAGCTCCATACAATTCGCATGGACAGCAATATCGAACGCATTTTCAGTCCACTCAGCGTTCGCCGGAGTTTCGTTTATTGGATTTGCGCATACTATTAAGGCACACTGGTCTGAGGAACAGACAACCAGCCGAGCAGCCAGCAAGTATTTGTCAGATAATAGGGCAGGTAGTCGAAAACTTTTGCCAAGCAGTGCAACCAAGGTGCCTCCGATCTTATCGGGCCTTTGCGAGCCTAAACTCTGCATTCGAGCTCTTCGCTCTTTGCATTTCATTTAGGCGTTACCAGTTATAAGGCACAAGCCAGGCAGCATGTCGACTCAGTTCTGTACTGGCCTTGCCCTTGTCGTCGCTCCGTTGAGTTGGGCTCCGATTTCTAGGGAGATAATCGAACAGGCACTTTGTTTGCTTTCTGCTGGTGTTGTGTCTGCATGAGTCCGCTGAGGATCTTGCTATAAGGAGATGACCGAGCAGCTGTGTCGTCACGGTCTGCTGCGTTGGGTTGCATACCTGCTCAGGACACTGTTTCTACGCATCGCGTCTCATTTTAAGATCGATATTCAAAGCAGCTTTTCAAGTGCTGGCCTGCAAGTTGTTCCCAAATATGTGCCAATTCCACGCGTCAAGGGTTTACCCATTGTGGGCACGCTCTTCGATTTAATAGCAGCCGGCGGAGCTCCACAGTAAGTTTAAGAGTAAGACCAATCCCTGATTACAAGCACAGTTGATGGAGCAAAATCTTCATATAGATTACACAAATATGTGGACGCGCGGCACCGACAGTACGGAGCTATCTTTCGAGAACGACTGGGAGGTACACAGGATGCTGTCTTCATATCCTCGGCAAATCTAATGCGCAGTCTCTTTCTGCAAGAGGGTCACTATCCAAAGCATCCGCTGCCGGATGCCTGGAAGCTCTACAACAAACGGTATGCCTGCCGACGTGGACTCTTCTTTATGTAAGTGGCGCAAACATTGAATTGCAAATCAGTTCATCTACTATTGGGAATTTCTAATTTGAACAGGGACGGAGCTGAGTGGCTGCACAATAGGCGTATACTTAATCGGCTGCTGCTCAATGGCAATTTGAATTGGATGGACGTGCATATTGAGAACTGTACACGAAACTTGGTCGACACATGGCAAGCGCACACAGAGGAGGCGGCTCGAAATGAGAAGCACTTCGAGCTACCAGATCTGGAAAGGCAATTGTATCGTTGGTCTATCGAAGGTACGCACAGAAGCCAATCCAATTGATCAGTTCAAAAATAACTGTTGAATATTTCAGTGCTCTGCTGCATCATGTTCGGCTCGCACATTTTGATGTGTCCGAAAATGACGTCTGCCCTGGATGCCTTCACGAAGATTGTGCACAAGGTCTTCGAGCATAGTTCTCAGCTGATGAGCTTTCCCCCTCGCCTGGCACAGCTTCTGCGTTTGCGCATCTGGAGGGACTTCGAGAGTAATGTGGGTGAAGTGCTACAGCAGGGCGCCGCCATCGTTGAGCTCTGCATTGGAACGCAGCGAGGCCAGCCGCAAACCGAACACGAGGAGGCCCTATTTCACAAGCTGCAGGCCGCTGCGGTGCCTAGCGAGATGATCAGGCGAATTTTTGTAGATCTGATCATAGCAGCAGGTGACACGGTCTGCATTTTAGCAGGAAAACACATCTCCGGCTACAATAATTGCCTACCAATTCCCTACAGACCGCCTTCAGCAGTCAGTGGGCTCTGTTTGTCCTGTCGCAGGATAGTCGGCTGCAAAAACGAATCGCCCAGGAACGCGAGGCAGGTGAATCGCAGCTGCTGCACGGCTTGATCAAGGAAACACTTCGCCTATATCCAGTCGCTCCATTCATAGGACGCTATATGCCGCAGGATGTACAAATAGGCGGCCATTACATCGAAAAGGATGTCAGTTAGCAGGTCTCTACTCCAGCTCTACAATTATTATCATTTGTGTACCTTGCAGACCCTTGTGTTGATCTCCCTCTACACCTCTGGCCGGGACCCCACTCATTTCGAGGAACCGCTAAAGGTACTGCCCGAGCGCTGGCTGCTGGCCGCCACTGATCAAGTGCATCAGGCTCACGGCAGCCTGCCCTTCGCCATCGGACAGCGCTCCTGCATCGGGCGACGCGTAGCGTTAAAGCAGCTGCACGCGCTCCTCGGAAGGTGTGCCACTCGGTTTAAGATGAGCTGCCTGAACGAAAGGTCCGTGGACTGCGTCTTACGCATGGTGACCGTCCCCGATCAGACCTTACGACTGGCCCTGGCGCCCCGATCCACAGTGGCCGAAAAAGCACCAGTATGACATTTGCCAACGAATGCTCATATCGTCCTGGCAGGAACGCATTTAATTAAGCTGTTGCCCTTACCTAGTTAAACCTTATAGAGGATAGTCGTTTCCTAGCTTATTTTACGATAAATTAAAAAAAAAAATCAATAGTTAAACCTTAGAGTAGTCGTTTTCTAGCTTATTAAAAAAAAATTAAAATTTGAATCGCACAGTTGAGTTCTCACTTATCTACAAGAATTCCCGTGGTGTGTTCAAGCAGGATAAGTAACTGCCTTTCGTCCGTGCCTTTCCTTCCCTCCGACTGCAGTGTCTCCATGAAGGCATCCCGGGCCAATTGACGCAGTGCCTCTGCTTCGCTGCCGGTAGCGTCAACCATTTGCGCGAGTACTCCCTGGGGCTTCTGTAGTAGTACATGTGGGTGGTCGAATTCCACCGCATTGCCGGAGTCCATGACAATGATACGATTCGAATCCATGACGGTGTGCAACCTGTGAGCCACAGTCAGCACTGTGCAGGCCAGGAACTTTTCGCGAATAGTTCGCTGGATCAGTAAATCGGTGCTAGAAGAGCAGGGAATATAGGGAATACAGACGATGTCATCACTTGTGAATATACCTACAGTAGGTCCACATTGGCCGTTGCTTCATCTAGCACTAGAATCTTGTTGTTGCGCAGGATCGCACGGGCCAAGCAGAGGAGCTGCCGCTGGCCCACACTGAAATTGCTGCCTCGTTCGGTGACCATGAAATCGAGACCGGGAATCGCCGTTCGGAGCTCCACATCCTCGAGAGCGGACCACAACTTGGCATCGCTGTAACGCCCAAACGGGTCCAGGTTGTAGCGAATGGTGGCCGAGAAGAGCACTGGATCCTGCGGAATGATGGAAACACGAGAGCGTAGTGTTTCCAGCGAAACGCTGCCTGTTTCGATATCGTCAATATAGATGCCGCCTTCAATATAAGCCAGGCGGAAGAGCGCGCCAATAAGCGACGATTTTCCAGCTCCGGTGCGGCCCACAATGCCCACCTTCCAGCCGGGCTCGATAGTCAAGTTGAGTCGCCGTAGTACAGGAATGCCCTTTGGATCATACCTTAAGCTCATGTTCCGGAACTCAACCTTTCCGTGGTGTGGCCACAGCTGAGGTGGCTCGATGCTGCCACTAGCATCGGATGCCTCCTGCTCCAGCTGTGTGTATTCCAGGACGCGCTCCACACTGGTCATCTGTTGCAGGGACTCGGCGAACTGGCGAACGCAATACTGGACCATGCCCGTCAGAAGAATGGCTTGCGATATGGCCAGGCCGACGTTGCCGCTGTAGGTGGCTGAAAATGTGAGTTTTCCTCACGTTAATTGCCTTTGAAGGATCAGATTGGATTACCTCCGCTAAGTACAATAAAGCTGAATGTAACAGCCGCAAGGAAGACGCAGTTTATCGCATCCACCCAGAGTCCGAGAGCCGTGTTCGAGGACTCTGCTAACTGCCAAACTCCGCTGTGCACATCCTGCAGAAGATCGAATTCATTGATAGCTCTGCTCTGCATCTGGCGCGATCGAATAATCGAAATGCCGGACAGCGTTGAGGTCAAATGCGAAAAGACGGGACTGCGAGAAATGCCTTCCATGCGCTTAAGGTCCTGCGAGGGACGCAGATAGAGCTTCAGGACGATCATATCCAGAACTGCCACCGCCACCACAGCGGGGCATAATAGCGGATTCACGGCTATAATCAAGATCAATATGCCAGCTATAACCAGGGCATGCTGAATGAACTCCAGCATGTTGCGGGGCAGCCACTCGTCCATGGTGCCAATATCCTTTGAAAAGCGATTGAGAATGCGACCAGATGTATTATTTTGAAAGAATCGCATCGTCGCATGCAAAATCGAGTTGAACATGCGCTCGTGCAAGACTTTCGAGGCGTGCATGCAGATCTTCAGGAAGAGGAAGCCGCGGTAGGTGCTCATCACGACCACGCCAATAATGAGGCCTCCATAGATGTACATGCACTCGTAGGTGGTCAGCCTCGTGGGCTCCTTTTGGGATCGCAAGTACTCCTGCTGCGTCCAGACGTTGGAGAAGTAATCGGATCCGCTGCACACCAGCTGGGAGAGCAGCATGATGCATATCATGAAGCTGAAGCCCAACAGGGAGCTACCTGCTTGAAAGTACTTGTAGCAGATGCGAAACGATGATCCCGTTGCCTGAGTCTCAGCCTGTCCCTCCTTGCCGGCCTTTGCGTCTGGGGCCTTCAACGATCAAAGAGAAAAGATGAATTGTCGCAACAACAGCTCAATGAGATCGGAGCTCACCATGGTAATGTCCTTATCACTCTTGCGGAGTTTCTTCAATGGTATAGATGCTTCATCAGCTTCATCCATATCCGCATCTTCATCCAGGTGTTCAGCTTCAGTTGGCGTTACCGGGATATCGGGTTGTACTTCGGGTTGTACTACGATGTCCTCAGTCTTATCGGAGCAGTCCAGTAATTTGGCAAAGTCCAGATCACTATTAATTATATCATGATACGTGCCTTGTGCTATGATTTGGCCTTGGTCCACAATCACAATCCAATCGGCTTCTGAAAGGAAATGCACCTGGTGTGTGACCAGTATGCGTGTCGCCTTCTGTTGAGCTAATCTGCCTCGAGGCCCGATTATTTCGTCGAACAGATGGCGGCCAACATGGGCGTCTACCGCGCTCAGAGGATCATCCAGCAGGTAAACAGATGCTGGCTTGTAGACGGCACGTGCCAAGCTGATTCGAGCTCGTTGCCCACCGGAGAGCGAGGCACCACGGTCCCCTATGATGGTCTCGTCGCCCTCCCGAAGCTGCTGAAAGTCGGTAGCTAGAGCACACGCCCTTGTTACCTCCAGGTAGCGCTTCTGATCGAACTGTTCGCCGAAGAGAATGTTATTTCTCACGCTCTCACTGAAGAGCCAGGGCTCTTGGGATGCGTACGACAGCTCCTCTCTCATAACGAGGTCTCCGCCAATGATCGGCAACTCGTGCAGCATTAACTGAAGCAATGAGCTTTTCCCCGAGCCCACAGGACCGATGATGGCACAGAGTTGACCCTTCCTGACATGCAAATTCAAATTTTGTAGCGTTGCCTGCGGCTTGTCCTTCTCCCAGCTGGCAGTCAAATTCCTTATAATAAGCGCATCCTTATCGGCGTCTGTCTTTGGCCGGTCAAGCTTTGCCTTTTCCCGTTCCTCCTGCAGCAGAAAGGTCTGCACGCGTCCTATGGAGACTAAGGCCTCGGCTCGCAAGTTGATGGCCAGAGGGAAGTAAACGGCGGCCACGAGCTGGAGCGTGTTGTAGTAGATGACCACGGAGAAAACGAAGTCGGCCGAGATGCTCTGGCCCATGAGTACGGCTGCAGCTAGGGTCAGGAAGAGGGTTGTACGTTGTATGAAAAACCGGGTCGTGCGCTGGAATCCATATAGGTAGTTGGCGTATCGCAGCTGCTGCACCTCGCTGCGTCTGGCATCGCACACAACACGCTCGAAGGAATTTTCCCAAGCGTACATTTTGATCACCTGAATGCCCTGCATAAGCTCGCTCATGATTCCCACACGGATATCTGTCCGTTTGGCTATGCGCCTGCGCAGAGCCGAGGTCAGCTTGCTCAAGGCCATTTGCACCGGCACTGTCTTCAGCAGCAAGCCGAGTACTCCGACCAGAGCCGGGAATCCAACCTGCAGCCATACAATGTAGCAGGTGACCAGCGAATGAATCGGCAGGATCCATATGTAGTGCGCAAAGACCAGAGCGTAATCCAGCCGGCTGACATCATTCGAAATGAGATTGATCAGATGGCCGGCCGGAGTGGCGCCTACTGTCCGCATGGACAGACGCAGTGTCTTGCGATAGACCAGCGAACAGCAGGCAATCCGCATCCGGGCACCCATCAGACGTTGGCGTAAGTATAAATGATGCCACAGCACACAGGAGATGAAGTTTATGCCCACCAGCAGACCGCCCAGACTGTAAACGTTGTACCACATGCTACTCCACGCGCTATCCACCAGGCCTGTGGAGTTCACTGCACTCGAGATGTTCCCTACGGGATTGATGAGGCAATGCATTACTACGGAAGACTTTCGCTGCAGCTCCTGAGTGCACTTACTGCTAATGACATCAGTGGCAGACGTTGACACGCTAAACCCACTCCAAGAGCTATTATTCAACACCTCGGGCACTTCATCGATTTTGTAGATAACCGTTTTCGCGACTATCTGCTGGAGCTGAAGCAGTAATTGGGCCAGAATCGCAGCAACCAACATTCTGCCATATACATATATATATATGAATATATTCATGGTAGCTATTCCCTCTTACATGTCGTGATAAACACTATCAACTTACTTGAGAGCAATGAATATGACGCAAAGAATTCCATTGCTGATAAATGGGGTCCAGAAGCATCTAAGCAAAGCACCCTTAAGTTGAGGCTCTCTCGAATTGCTCTTGGCACTCGCCAGCTCCTTGAACCACTCCCTACAAACGATAATTGTTTATGCGGGCAAAATACGATAAGAAGGTGTACCCACTGCTCCAGTCGGTAGCCCAGCTGCTCAGAGCGATCTTCCCTGAGGCACTCTGTGAGATCGTTTGAATTGAGGCCATTGCGTGAGCCGTGCAACAGAAATGGCACAGCCCAGGCGAAAGTCAGATAGGACAGGAAGTTCGCCTCTTGACATGGATTCTTGCGCTGCGGCTTGGCGCTCGAGTCCATTGTACGTGTGATCCGCGTCTCGGTGTCGCGGACTACTCAGCTGAAGCACACTAAACAGAATGACGGCCAATAAAGCCAGAGAACCAGACGCCGAAATAATCTTATCATGTGCGCTAATGTCTAAAAACTACAATCTCGCTGCTATAAATGTAATTGAATATAATCTAAGCGCCCGACTTGGGTGCGAAGCCCTTACAGAATTCGGCACACTCTTCAATTCGCGGAGCGCGAGTGTTCCGTACGCAACGCTTTAACCCCGCACACACTGAGCAATCAACTGATCGACGCCGTACACATTTCGTTGGGTGGCACACACTTCGTTCCATTACGCTGAGACAAAATTACTCTCTGCTGCTCACTTTCACTTGCTCAGTTCCCACTGCAGATAGCTCACAGAGAAGCAATGCAAAAACAAAATTATTCTTTGTTTATAATTATGGCATTTGTGGCGTTAGAGGGAGTTTATGTGCGTGTGTGTGTATGTGTGTGCTGTGCAATATGGTTATTTTCACGGTGCCTAAGCCTATTGCATATTTATTTGATTAGACTTTAGATTATACATTTATACTATATTTAATAGTTGTGATTGCTTCTAGGTCAATGCAAAAACAAATTCAATATGAAGCGAGAGAATTCTCCGATGCGTTGGGATAGCTAAACTCAGGGCGAACGATTCCCAGAAAATGAATATATGCTATAAAATATATACTTATGCGCTTGTATCTAACAAACGTTCCAAAATTCAAATGCAGTATTCATGCAAATTTCAAAAATATGAGTCATTGTTCGATTTATCTACAGTGCGTTCAAGTCTTTGCATTCATCGAATGTTTTCAATTATGCCATGATGTTGTTCGCGCATAGCATGTGAATTTAAAAATTATCACACTACAAATTTATTTAAGATACATTAATAATGATTATTTATTTGATGCGACAACGTAGAACGTAGACCATAAAATCTTAACATGTCTATCATTTTAGCACTATAACATATGGACCTAATAACAGTTTCAGTGGAATATGTTAATCGAAATCACTGTGATATAGTCTCGAGTACCGGCGAATATAGAAAGATATTCTTCCGATGGACCCTCTTTTTTTAATAATTTATAAAATTCCACGTCAAGAAATGTAACAATAAGTTTGCAACGTTACGACAACAACGCGAACAGTATCCAGGTAATCAAATAACCCGCACACAAAAGCAGAAGCCCAACACTTGCCGAACCAAATCCCAGTTGACCGATGCACAACGCGACAGCCAAAACGCAAATCTCGGGTATGGAGCCAAGTCGTCGAAGACTGAGTCGAGGCGGTAGCTGTTTTTCGTAGATATCCACGTTGCCTTCGTTCTTCTCGAACCACTTTTCTGTCATGGGACCATAGAGCACTTGGCGGGAGAGCTTTCCGTAAAAATCGTCACGTTCGTAAAACGCTTCTATCTGGCGGCCGTACTGGATGAGAACAAGATTTTAGAAATAACATAATGTGATGGAAATGGGATGGGAGGCAATGCTGAAAGTTACCTTTGTGTTGATGGCCTCTGAAATATAGTGAAGGACTCTAACCAACGGTTTGATCTCGTTCGATTTAATAGGCATGAGCGCAGGATCAATTGTGGGCTGCATGTTCGACACATTCATAGACATTTGCTGTGGCGTTAGCTTCGAAGTGTCTAAACAGTCGCTCGAATCGAAAAAGCTGAACTTATGCAACGAAGGTGTAGACGGCGGACTTAGATCCGCAGTTTCAGTTTCATGCTTTAATAGCGTCCCCGGATCTACCTGTCAAATACAACATGGATTAAAATTCGTATGGCTTCAATTCATGCCAGATGAAAGGTAAGCACTCACGTCAAAAGCGCGACACAATGCTTCAATACTCTGACGAAGAGTGTCGGGTATCCGACTGAGCTCCCGTAGAGTCAACTCATCCTGTGATGTCTGTCCAATGAGCTTCTTGAATGTTGTTCGCAGATAGCCCTCTGAACGTTGTCGATCTAAAATCTCTTTACGTAGCGCACTAATTGTATTCGTTAGCATTGCTTTTCGCGCCATGCTAATGCCTAACAGAAAATGTTCTATTTTCGCATGCATCTGTTCACTAAATAGCTTTGGTACATTTGAGCTAAGCAAAGGATTCCATTGTGCATTGTAGGAGTTATTGTGCGATTTGCTGTAAATGAACACATTGTTTTGAGCTTAAAAATATGATTTAAATCAATCAAACTTACTTGAGCAAATTGGTCTGGCGCTGAGGGGAATCAAAACCAAGTGTATTTCCCGAGTGCAACCGTTCGAAACGCTGCAATTTTTCAAGCAAATCCTTTTGGGCAAACGTCTTGGTCAGACGATACAGCATAAATGCATTGCGATACAACGTGTAGTCTAGTCGTTCGAATCGCGGCAGCAGCTGCATGAAAATATGCGTATACACAATCAAATTGTCAATGATGAAGCCATCAAAGGCATTCGTAATTGGGGGCTCATAATAAATGCCCAAACTGAAACACAAGTGCAGATTGAAAATATAAAATAACATAATAAAAATGATATCACTCACTTTCTATTGTTGGCGCCCAGAGTGTACCGCCACGGCTGTATGTAGCTCAGCCATAGCTCCAGGACAACAGTCAACGAACTGTCTAAGGGCCAGCGGTAGATTAGGCTGCAGAGAAATGCATAGATTCGTGCCTTTACCATGGTCAACGATTGCTTTCGAAGTGTATAAAGTGGACTATGATCCATGGATGCTCCATTGGCAAAGAAATGTATCTGCTTGACCAGTATTCGGACCCCGCGTACGAATTCACTACTCGGCAGATGGTGCTCCGATTCGATGTCGTATCGCAACCATATGTCGACGAAGAAATGCAGCACAGATTCTGAACGCCAGGTGTAGGCGCGATTAGCAGCTGCATTCCCGTCCGGAGACTGCGGCGAAGTATTCCCAACGCTGACGCCATCCGCAATATTACCATTCCGATACGAACTTGGAAGCTTGATGTAGCGCAGCTTCCGTTGTGGCTGCAGGGACTGTACAGGCAGCGGCTGCGGCGCCTTCACATTGCTAACGTAGTTCGACGGCTCGATGATAGCGTTCGGATAATGCGGCAGAAAGTTGTTTAGATATTCGGCAGCCAGCAACTGATAAACGGTCTTGGAACGCTCACTGTGGATCTGCATAGCAATAGGGTTGGTTGTGTGAAGGGGCTGAATCGCGTGCAGCACAAAGTGTAGCATATAAAAGTCGAAAGCGTTGAGGGACAACGTGGACAATTGATGCTGAAGCGGGTTAATATTAATAAGATCAGAATAAAACATTGGCCCACCTTGAAGCATGCTTATAAATTTACGCTGCAAATAAAATATAAATGGTGACAATATAAGATCCAGTTACGAAACATCTCAGACCAAGCGTGAGACACATACCGGCAATATGTTTATACCAATATCAAATTTGGTTATTTCGTTCAAGAGCCGGTGACAAACTTGCATCCATATACCGTTCACTCCGAAGAATCGTTGTAGTCTGTTATAACAATGTGCTCCATTCTCTAACGTTGTTATCCTCAATCCCCATCCAAGAGAATTTCCATTGATGCCGAAAATAGAGTGCACTATCGTTGGATAAATTTCCTGTATTTGGCGGGCACTGCACCGATCGAACAATATCTCCAACTGACTGAGTCTATCCAGCAAAGGCAAGTTCAGTATGGTCAATATGTAACTCTAAAAACACAAATAACTTATTTAACAATTGATCATCATAAAAATTCTCAAATACTTGCATTTATATTTTCTGGCGGCATTAGCATGAACATGTTGTCGGCACTCTGGATGACTCTCAAACTATGATTGTATCAAAAAATATTTCGCGACCGCGACAGCGTTGCCACCTAATCTCGATTAGTGGTGGCGGTGCACACGATAAGTGAAATTAAGGTGCGAAATTACAGAATCATAGATAATATTGGTAGATTAACATTATGACTACAACTAATTATTTAAAATTAAGAAATAATACATTATTATTTTAGCATCTATCTTCAGAGATACGGCAAACGATTATTACGTATTTTCTATCTTCCTGTATACGGTCATACAGTTAGCATATGCAGCCGGCGTTTGTTTTGGTCCAAATTAGCTGCATTCAATTAAGTTTTTAAAGTATTTCCAAGCATCAAAATGAAACGCCGAAGTCAAACACAGGCGCAACCGTCACAGGAATCTTGTAAAAAGTCCAAGGAAAAGGCTGGAAGCATTACTTTGGACCAGTTCAGCTCAAACATTATTTGGCAGGTGAGCACTAAGTGAAGCAATACGTTTGCAATCTTTGACTATTCCATCATACTTTTTCAGCTTGCATCGCAGTACTGGTTACCCGAAACCAAGTCTGAGCATTTGCCGTACAATGCTGAAATCATAGAAAAGATATATGCTGAAGAAATTACCAATAATGTTGGTAGCGCGCGCCGTATCAATATGCTGGAATTCAGCCAGTATCTTGAGCAGTATTTGTGGCCCAATTATAAGCGGGAGACGGCAACTCATGCACATCTTATGTCGATTGTTATTATGGCAAATGAAAAGTTTCGGGAGCGAGTTGAAGTGTGGAATGTTTTTGAGCAGCAGCCAGAACAATATCCGGCATTCTTCCGGCACGTGTTGGAGTCTTGTTTGCCGGGCCAAGCAAAACAGAAAACTAAGAGTACATTGCGCGAACGAACGTCATTGTTAATGTTCTTAAACCACTGTTTTAACAGCATGGAAATTGAGCTCTGCCGTGAACAGGCTAAGCGTCTGGTCTCCCTATCCATGTGGCACTGCCTTCAGCCGCGTAAGCTTAAAAAATTTATTGTTCACAATTTGTAAGTAATGGAACTAATGTTTATTTTCTATTTAGGGCGCCGCGAGCAAGAGCTACGGGAAGTGCCAGAGTGGCGTAAGTTCTGGAAACGCCTGCAGAAAAAGGAGAAAGACAACGTGAAGCCCGATGTTATGTGGGAACGCCACTTCATGCAGAACCTTATTATTGACTTTCTAAGCATACTGGAACACATTCCAGCTGACGGTGAGATCAACAGCAACGTGGTTCACTACTGCGAACGATTCCTGGAGTTTATCATCGATTTGGAAGCACTCCTGCCCACACGTCGTTTCTTTAACACTGTGCTGGATGATTGTCATCTTATTGTACGAGCGCTGTTGAGTCCGCTGGTACGGCGCGAAGAGGGAAAACTCTTTGGTCAGGTTGGTCAGACTTTTATAATTTTTTCTTTTATAAATAAGTTTTAAGTACAATTCTCAATGTTTAACATTGCTACACACTATAAACACACTTAGCTTAGTTATGGGTAGATATTACAATTATCAATCAATCAGCTAAAACTGGACGGCCTTAATATTCATTGCCATTCATATTGTGCATCTCGTCACCCCAATCGTTCGCTGATGGCGGCTCATTGTAACAGCACGACTTCTTGAGCAAAAAAGTCACATGACGCTGTCGAAGCACGCAAATATAAAGCAACAACGGTGCCTGAAAGGCATTCACTATGATATGCGCATAGACTAGGCCGTCTAGAGCCAGCCAAGACATGGTGAGGAATAGCCAGGCAAACGACATAACTAACAGCATTAGCGAGAACATGATAAAGCTGGAAAAGAGCAAAATATTCAAGATTATCAATGAATTAGAGAGAAACTTCAACTCACTTTGCCTTTAGCTTGTGCGCAATGCGCCCGTACACGATACGGCGGTTAATCAGACTGCGTGTGGTGACATAAAAGAAGATGTTAACAATGATAGTACATGCAATTGGAGCAAAAAATATGCATATGCCTAGCCAGCCAATCGTCTGCTGCTCGCCACGCATATTCTCCTTCTTGTAGGGATCTGCGTCGAGGAAAAAGTGAGCAAAGACTGCCATCGCAGCCATCGTGGCTGTACAGCCCCAGACGTATGCTGAATAATAGCAATATTTGCGTCCGTCAGTAACGCGCAAAAACACATTTCTTGAACGAAATGTTTTCCAGATATAGAAACCGAAGCTGTTCAGCCAAAAGAATGCGGCAAGCAGGCTGAAGCACAGTATTATGTCGGCTACAATGAAGCTAACGTGGCTGGTGAAATCTGTGAATATACAAACCAGACCCGCCGCCTGGCTGACCATCAGACACATGGAAATCGTTGTCACCATATTTCCAACCAGATCTCTGCTGAAAGGAACAAGAGTCGAAATGAAACACATTTACTAAGACTATCAGCTCAGGCATTTCACCTTAGTGTAGGCAGTATGAAGTAGGTGATCGCTATGATAAGCAATATAATCATCGATACGACATGGAAGATGGGATTCAGTATTCTGCGCAGCAAAAAGTTCGAATCGTTCCAATTATTTTCTTTCCTGGCCAAGCAGATGTGAGCAAAGAGGCTTTGTTTATGCTCCGGTGATATTGCCTAGAAAATGCCAATTCATTATATAAATAAATATTGAAGATACGCAGCATAAATACCAACCTTATCCAGGCAGTATTCACCCTGTTCGTAGTCGTAGTAACGCGGCTTATGCGCCTCCGCAATATCTTCATCGTAGTCTGTTTTTATGCCGCGCTCCTCAGCTGCCTCGTCCTCTGTATTGGTGTAGTGCCTCAGCTTGCCATCGTCGAGCAGCACTAGTTTATCGTAGCTCTGCAAGTGAAAGCGTTAGGCAAGGTCAGCGGGAATAATCCTTGAGCACTTCGGTGCGTGTTTGCTTACGCCTGCGTAGTCGAGAACGGGCCACATCTGCTTGTTGCCACAGTTGGGCAGGCCTATGACGAACTTAAAGTGGGCCACAGGTCTGTTCTGGTCGCCGCTATAGCTGGTGAACATCGGCTCGAAGTAGTCTATAGTAAGGAAATACAAATAAACATGTGCTTGGGGTATTAGCATCAGAGCACTTCAATAGGAGAAAGGGAGAGTCCATAATTCGAAGCGAACAAAGCCAATCATAAAAACACGCCACATCTATAAATATTTACAGGCAACGCGAGACGTACAGATGCAAAAGCTCTTTACATCAACTTCAGTTTTCCGCAAATGTGTTTATATCTTCAATAAGATCATTTTTCCCTGTGCTCCTCGAAACCTGATGCACTCATATCACTTATATTGTATATATATATATTATTGTATTCTATTCTATATCATATATCATATATAATATGATCAAGCTGAACACTTGAGATAACCATTTTTGGTTTTAGCCACATTTGGCATTTAGTCCATAAAGTTGAATGACCAATCCGGCACTAAACGAGTCGAACTGTTTCCGGCTGGCGTTGCCCTTGACAACGCCGAAGTTTTGTTATTGGTCACATTGTTGTATTGCCGGATATATTCGGCATTTACTTACCCGTTTGGTTGACCTGCTGACACGAATTGTTCACGTGTATCTCGAACTTCTCGCAACATTTGTTTACTAACACCAGGTCGGGATCGCTGGCCGCCTGGATTGAGCTGTTATTGGCCACATGGGCACTGACGGCAACAGTGGCTAATAGGTTGGACACCAGGAGCAGCAGGCAGCAGCTGCTCTTGGCCAGGTATGGCGAAATTTGCGCGCCAAGCGTAAACACAATCATCTTGCACGAACACGCAGCGAGGGATATTTGCCTACATACAGGCACAGGCACAGGCAAAGGCACAGATACAGATACAGATATCTATATAGATGTATGTGGTTGTACTCTCACTCGCAAACGTAATCGAATGCGTCATCAAAGCTGTGACTGATGCCGGTTTTGAGCCAAGATCATGACTTGCATTACGAAAAGTAAAACGTGCGACACTTGCTGCTGCTTCTCGCGCTGCTATTTCTTTGTGCAAAGGCAACTGATCCCAACTGATCGGCTTAGCTATTGCAGTCTACATAGACGATATACGATTTCCGATTTGTTAAACAATTTTCGTGGGCATTTTATGCAGGCAGCGCACAAATTACCAGACACGGCCGACCGCTGCGAACGACAACTGACTGAGAACAAGACTGAAACCGACTCTGTCACTGAGCGCGCCTCAGTCCCTCTCTACATTCTGCTCTCTCGTCGATGCGGACGTCGGTTCGTGCTCTCTTAGCTCTCAATAGCTGATGGCAAGAGCCCAGTGAAAGAGCAGCAGCGGTTGGCATGTAGAGTTTGCTGCCACTCTCAGTCGGAGAGCGCCTCTCTCTGCATTCCACTAGAGCCACCACCGAACATTGTAGAGCCCATGCTCTGAAGCGGGCTTTGAGACGCCTTTTTTGTCTCGCTCTTAAGCATATATATATATCCAGGCTGCTTTGTTTAAATTGAAGAACGGAAATTATCAATTGGAGCCTAACTGTGCGACTTAAGGAATTCAATATGACCGCGTGTTGGTTTGTCTGTGTTTGGATCTGTGTGTGCCCCATTGTCTGTTGTTTGTCTGGCGGCATGATGTTGCGATAAGACACTGGGGCATTCCAGTAGAATGGAACGATGGAACAACCCCTCGCTCCAACCGAAAACGCGTGCCTCGTCTTTCACTGCCCACTTGTCAGCACTTGGGAGCAGGAGCAAGCTGATGGCACCCTAACAGAGCCCTCCTCACATAACACCAATGGCTTACATACTGATGCTATGTATATACACACACAGATTTTGGAAATGATTGTATACAGTCGTGTAATTCATATATAGGTTCGTGCATTTGCTTTCGATAAAGACTGTTGTTAAAACAGCTAAGAGCATTACAAGCAAAAAAGAAGCTCTGCATAAAAAGGTTTTGAATGCGTTCAGCGCCGACCTGCCCAATAAGGACTTGGACAAACCGCTTTTTGCCAACTTGTTCACATAATTAACGCTCTCCAGTTTATCAGTCCAAACCAAAGGTTGACAGTTTGTAGACTTCATAAAAACTCTACTCCCAGGGTGCTGCCAAAAACGATGACGTAGCGGCCTTAAGCGGCAACTACGAGCCGGCTCGAGCGAGTGGCAGCTCTCGCTAGTGCTATGCTACCTGTGCCGTGTATGAAAAGAGAATATTGCTACGTGCTTCAATACGAT
>JABVZX010000352.1:2387148-2397404 GCA_020883565.1 Drosophila pachea
CATTTACATTTTTGTTTCGGCCATCGTAATTACGAGGGGCCTACTTAGCCGTTAAACCGTAGAACCGTTTTGTTTCTTTGCTGAGGCTATCCTACGGCAAAACAATGTAACCCGAGTCAGGTTAGGTCACGCTACAATCCGGGTCGATACTATATAGAGCTGTTCGAGTTTGGGCCCATTTGTATTCGTATTCATTTGCCGCTGGCTCATACGACGGTACTGACCTAGAGCAATCATCGGGTATAATTATTCCACTCGCTCCCCGAAACACTTGTACAAGCATTAAACAAGTTTAAAGATATATGTGTGTGAATAGCAGAAAATCGATCATCAAACAAACCCGCCCACCACAGTCAACGGCCAACCGCCTTTGAGCCAGTCAGTTGTTGTGTGCCACATTTGGCTTTGTTCGCTTTGCGGTTCAGAGTTTTGCAGCAAGCTAGATAGAGTCGAATGAGATGTCGGAAACCAACAAAATCATATAGGAATTATAAAAACGTATTTGATTCGAAGACGAGTAGAAGAGGCGGCTTTGGCAAGTTCTGTAAGATCGCACAGAGGTAGATAGAGAAGGAGACAGTGGCAGGGGGAAGGTAGAGCAATGTAATAAGCCACGTTTATCTATTTAGCTGAACAACCAAAGAGTTTATGGCTGCAATATATAGCCAATACACGTTTTGTGCCATGTTTGATTACCAATATAAATAACGATATTCTGCTCGACAGCCATGTCGTAATAAACTGGGCCAAGCTTTAGTGAGGTATTGTATAGATATTTATTGGACGGACTGATTTTCTGATAGTCGGCCTACGATTCGCAACTCTTCCGTTAGTTTCACGTTAGACACGTTTCCCTTTCCATTTTCATTATCGTTACGTTTCGATAGGTCTGTGCGCTGTCGGCCTGATTATGCATAAAGTTGCCATTGAATTTAATTAAAGATCGCCGGATCGTCGAGTTGGTATTAATTAAGAATTAGCTGTGACATAATTTCACACATGGAACACACTCTGGGTGGGGGTGAAGTGAAGTAATCATGGGGAATTCTCGGACGATGGTGTAACGTCTATTTGGGGGCCATCTGTGGGTCTTCAGGCATCGTCTGATGTGTGTCCGCTCGCATCTCGATTGTTATGCATGGTTATAGTTCGATATACCGCAAATCAATTGCAATTGCCGATTGAACATTGGACCGCTCAAGTGTCAGATATCTAGGTTACGTCGAAAGAAATTTACACAGCGCCTGCCCTCAGGCAGTCAGATCACAGCACACTCCATGCAATAGTATAGCAGAGTGGAGCCCTGCCACCTGCCCCCCCCCCCCCCCCCCCCCCTGCCCCCTGCTCCGTACTTCAGGCAGTTCATAAGCGAAATGGAAGAGAATAAAAAAGAGCTCAAACACTGTTGGCAAATAGTTTACCGCGCATTTGTATGCCATTCAATTGAAATCGAATTGAATAAATTCCACTTGATTTAATTGCAATGTGTACGCCGAGTGACGACAATTCTCTCGGCGTCGAGTTACGCCCATCGAAAAGTATCTGATAATTCCATTTGGCAGCCCGAACAGTTCGGCTCTCCTAACAGGTTATATCATTCGCCCGATATGTGGAAATGGATAACGCAATCTGCACAGAATTGAATCAATTTCCCTATTCACATCGATCCCAATCATGAGTCTTACACGATTTATTCACCAAAAAGGAAGCGCTCGGCCAGAGTCAGGTGACGGGTGCGTCGATAGCTTATCTTCTGCATCGGCTACCGATTTGCAAAGCACTCGAAGTTTAAGTTCAATGATTAGGCAATGAAATGAAAGTGTTTGAATTAACATTAATTAAAACTAAATCAAAATTACTAACATTAGTTACTATTACTAAGCCAAATTTGTAAATTTGTAACTGTTCGAAATACGTGGGGAAAATGTGCCTGGCCAATAAATCATTCGGAAGATAGATATCGCTTATCTGAACTATTTGTCTGGCCAGAACTATGAGCTTCCGCTTGAGACTTCGTGTTTTGGTCATTTCTCTTTAATTAATATTGAAATATTTACTGATAACTGTTACCTTGCAGGCGAGTTTGGCAAGTACCAGTTCGCCCAGTTCTTCCTGCAAGTGCTGTCCGCCCTGACAGCGGGCATGCACATGTTGTCCTTGGTGACAGTCGCGTCTGTGCCCGAGCATCGCTGCTTCATTCCCGGCGTGGACAACAGCAGCCTGTCGAAGGTGCCGTGGAACTCTAGTGCGATACTGGAAGCGATTCCACTGAAGCCGTCTGGTGAACTGGACTCGTGCCATATGTTCAATGCGAGTGCTGGGGACCAAAGCCAGATATCGTGCGAGAGGTACGTGTACGATACGACGTATTATGAGACCTCTCGCACCATCGACTGGGACTTTGTCTGCGATCGTCGCTGGATGGGCGCCATCATTCAGACGGTGTTCATGCTGGGCACCTTCACGGGCGCCGTCACGTTGGGCGGACTGGCGGACAAAATCGGCCGCAAGACCGTCTTCTGCTGGTCGGCCCTGCTGCAGCTCTTCGTCGGCGTGGGCGTGGCCTTCATACCCGAATACTTCTCGGTAATGGTTGCCCGATTTGTGCTGGGCATCGTGGGCTCTGCGGGCGCCTACATTTGCGGATTCGTGCTCACCATGGAGCTGGTGGGACCCAGCAAGCGCACAGTGTGTGGCATTACCTTCCAGGTAAGCATGTCCAAGTCCAGTCCCAGTTGACCACGTTTTCATCTCAGGCATTCGCAGGCTGTGTTTGCTGCCGGCATCATGCTCGTAGCTGGCTGGGGGGCCATCATCAAAGATCGCCAATTGCTGCAGGTGGTGTATGGTCTTCACGGTTGCCTATTTCTGGCCCACTGGTGGCTGATGGACGAGTCGCCGCGCTGGCTTTGGATGCAGGGCCGTGCTGCGGAAGCTGTGGATATAGTGGCCAAGGGGCTGCGCATCAACGGATCCGGCATACCCGTAGACAAGGACTACTTTGTACAGAAGGCCAAGCAACAGGCTGCCATAGAAGAGAAGTCCAGTGCCGGGTTGAGTGACCTCTTCCGAACGCCCAATCTCCGCATGAAGACGCTCAATGTGTGCCTCTGTTGGTTCGCCAACTCCATTGTCTACTACGGCCTGTCGCTCAGCGCGGGCAAGCTCTATGGAAATCCCTACCTTATCCTGTTCCTCATGGGCCTGGTGGAGTTCCCCAGCTATATAACCATTGTGTTTGTCCTAGATCGCCTGGGCCGTCGCTCCATCACTTCCACTTTGATGCTGGGCGGCGGGCTCTGCTGCATTGTGGCTGCCTTTATAGCGCAGGGCAGCACTTTGTCCACCAGCATTGTGATGCTCGGCAAGCTGCTTATCGCCGGATCCTTTGCCGTCATCTACAACTACTCGGCGGAGCTGTTCCCCACAGTGGTGCGTAACTCAGCCATGGGCTTGGGTTCGATGTGTGCCCGTCTCTCTGGCGCGCTAACTCCACTGATCACGTTACTGGGCGATTCGTTTGATCCAAAGATTCCGGCAGTGCTCTTTGGAGTGGTTGCGCTTGTGTCTGGGTTCTGGGTTATGTTCCTCCCGGAGACGATGAACAAGCCAATGCCAGAGTCCATAGAGGATGGCGAAAACTTTGGCAAGGGTGACACCTGGTTCAGCCAGTGTGCTGGTCGCAAGCCGCGCCAGGACAGTATTTACCCCGACGATCCTGAGCAAATGGTGCCGCTCAAAACCATCGAAAGTAAATAAGAAATGCCAAAGTTTTCTTCGTTTTTTTTTCTTTTTTTCTAAGCATTCTCATCGAACACACACACACACGCACCCATGAAATTGTTCAAGAACTGCTTTTGCAGTGTGACTTTAGTTAAGCTACATTTTGTTAATAAATTGAAGCATTCGCCGAGAGTCTGTGGACCGCAGGCATCCAATATATGGAATTGAGTTGTTGCAACTAGGAACAACTATTCAGACAGGTGTCATCCAAAACACACAGATACAGATTTAATCAAAGAGAGTTTGCATTGAAGAATTTGCAGTTTACTGTGGGGGAGGGGGGCTGGGGCTGATATTTTGAATACATTGGATGTTTATTGGCTTTATGTCCACGATAAGGAATATTAAATCTGCGTAAAACCAGACAGCTGGCCTTAAGTGCCCATTCGGTATGCACGCGAAAAGAAAATAATTGTTCTTTGGCATTAGTCTTTTGAAGACACCAATAGCGTCGAGTGTTGTGCACTAAATTTCAGATAATTGCTAGAAAATTGGCAGCAAATGGCGAACAGCTTGGGAGCGATTTGCATTTTCGCACGTTAATTAAATCACATTGGTGTTATTTTTGATTTAAAATGCTTTTGTTTTTGCTCTTTCGTTTCGTTTCATTTTTTTTTTTTTTTGGTACAATTGAGAACAATCATTTCGAATTTGAATATAATTTCGTTTTCATTTACTCGCTTTAAATTGCAGCTAATATGTTTACATATATACGTATTTCAATATATCAGATATCTGTCTATCTGCGTTCTCTCTGGCTTACAAATAGATCAACAGTTACATATACACAGATAAGATTGAACATATACAAACATATTCAAATCTGAATTTCTGTTTGACGCCTCGTTAACTTGACTACAAGATTTTTGTAGCAACTTGCAAACATTGAGACCTGTTCCTTTTATATATATTCGTGAAGGTACATTTAGATATTGTATGGATGGCCACATCGATACATATAGCAACAGACACCAAGAGATAGAGAGAATGAGAGAGAGAGAGAGAGAGAGCGAGAGAGCGAGAGAGCGAGAACGCGGCTTCGTATGCAAACAAGAAACACATCTAGATCAATTGGAAATAACAGCTCCACTAACGTTTGGTAAATGCTCGACGGCTGCACACGAGACAACTCAAATGGGAACGGAAACTGAATCTTGAGACGCTCCGAATGTGTGAGATACAAGTAAATACTTAATATAAAACATAGCTACGTGTAAATTAATCACAATCCAATTTGTTTTCGAAATTATTTACATAAAATACTCTCAACCGCTAGGTAGCCCCACAGTTGCCCAACCATGCTGGCCGTTGCGTCCACTCATCCTCTGGCTTATAATATTCGAGTTTCTGTTCGTCGTTTCTCACTCTTCCCAATATAGATGCCTCCATGCTGGGTGTGGGTCGCTGGCACTAGCTCTCGCATATGCCGCCAACCATTCAGTTTTAAGCTCTGAGCGTGTCATTTATGCGCGCTCCGGACATTTTGTTTGTACAATAGATGCCTTCGGCTGCAGTCCATTGCCTAAGCCCGTTCCCTCTGGCAGCACGGCGGTGTGCACAATAATAGCCGGCTGATCCTCACTCTGTGGATGCAGCTCGTGCGATTCGCCGGGAGTTAGGCTGGCTAGGGCGGCAAGCAGATCGTGGTTGACCAGAGGCTCGCCCTCCTCACGGGGCTCCCAGCCCGCCGGCGGCGAGGCGGGCGGCGAGATAAGGAACTGTTTGACTGGCGCCGGAGGCTGCAGATTCTTGTTGCTAACAGGTGTCACCGGTTGCGCAAAGTAGCAAGTGATCACCGTCTTCTTGTTAAACTCGTACTGATGCAGCTTGATGCGAGCATTGGCCGCTGCGACAGCATTGTCGTAATTCACACGCAGCCGGCGAAAACTGCGCAGCCACTGAAATGTGGCCGACTCGCTGAAGGTGCGGAACAGTTCCTCCATTGAGTGCTTTAGCTCTGGACTGGCAAACACCTCCGAGTGTATGTTGGTCACAATGATCGATGTGGGCAGATCGTCGAACGAATCGGGATCCACCTCCGGCTCCGTATCGTTATCCACATCCCCCTCCGGTGGCAGCGACGGATGCTGACTGGGCAGCCCGTCCGCAGCGTTGATGAAAATGTCCTGATCCGGAGACAGTTTATCTATGCTGCCGCCGCCGCTGCTGTTCTGCGTCGATTTCAATTTGCAGCTGTTGTTGTTGTTGTGATTACTGTGCGGTATTGCCGTCGTCGGTGTGACATCTCCGTCGTCTTCAGCATCGACGCTTGCCTTGGTGGCTGCGTTGTTGTTCGACTTGGCCGCATCGGACATCGCTGGGCTGCAAGCAGAGCACATTAGTTAACTTCGACTGCAATTGGAATATCTTATACATAGGATGGGCAGGGGATAATCGTAAAGCCAAGCCACTTTCAACTTTCGTTTATAGCAATTTGTTGAATTGTTGTTGTACCTAGCCGCATCTAGAGTGCGGCTCGACTTATTGTAACATGCTGGCTCCTCCATAGCCCAGGCAATGTCTGCGATACGTGCAAAAGATTTATTTTACCGCTTTCCGTAATTGCGAAATAATATATTTCACTTTATTATAAAATTACTTTCTTCACGAACTTGCTAATTAAAAGCAACTTTCTGTCGAAATATTCGAATATCCCTAATAATTACGCCTTTCTCTGCCGTCTGTGCAGAACAGAACGTATTGTTTAGCCAAAGGCGCTAGCAACCACTTTTGCCTAATAGCTCACTGCGCCCATTCATGGCAGCCAAAGAAGCCATTGACGTAACACTTTTGGAGCGAACTTCAAATATAAATTGTTGCCTAAAATATTTACGAGCGCGGCAATGCCGAAAAACTACAGACGTGTCTGCAGATACTCTCAGACGGGGGGGTTGTAAGTTCTGTTGGGAAACGCGAATAACAAGAAAATAAAGAGAAATACACGCGAGAGCGGGGACGCGGGATACCGAAGTCAAGTTAAGTATCGGCACGTGAAGGCAATCAATAGGGACTACTGCTCGGTTTTGGTGACGTAGAGTGTTGATTCACAACTGCTCTTGATTTTATTGTTATGCTAGCCTATATAGACCTAGACCCTACATGGGAGCCATATACTTCTAGCTCCGCTGGGGGGCGGAGTGATTAATAGCGCTGGCGAATTTTTGTGAATGAATGAAAATGAGTAAAGCCGGCGCTACGGACTGGACGGTGCGGTGAGGACAATGACGTCTTCGATGTTGCCCCTTTTGATGTCATTCTAGCCAGCTAAGCAATCCTTGCTGTGGCCGTATTGTTTCTGCTGCTGACGACAGCACCTGTGACACAGTCACAGGCCAAAACTTTTGGCCACTTTTATTGCGATGATTACTATTGCGGCCAAAATAGTTTTAGATTAGCGCTCAATTGTATGCTATAAAATGTTCTCCGCCCTTCTGCCCGAGAACCGTCTATTTATATAACTTTGTGCTGGCAAGTAAATACCCAAGCCACTTTGCATTGCCTGATTATATGTTTTGTTTAGGGAATGGTGTACCAAAATAGCGGGGAAATTGAATTTTGTAGAACGTTCTTCTTAAACATAATCATTGCCTAATTCTTTGGCTATAAAGTCCATAATTATATTTGACATATTTTGCTCTATCGACTTGTTGTTAGCAAATTAAAGAGAACACCTTGGCTGAAAGCAGCATATGTGACCTTGAGCCGCAGAGCCCATTTACATGGTTAAACTTTCCATCGATTTATTTATTGCGATTGCAAATGGACAAATTAATTGAAAATGCGCTGAGGGTTGGCATTTTCGTGGTTTGCTTTTCATGAAATTTAAATGCAATTACGAGTATGGACGATGTGCTATCCATTGACGGGGCTATTATGCCAAATTGACACATTCCCGTGGCTGGACTTGGGCTGAGGGAACTGTCAAGCGCAGACTTTAAAGTGCGCGATTCGTGGCTCGAGGACGCTCTGCTTGCCCCAGTGGGTACTCAACGGACTAATACCCTTGCCGCCAGACAGGACACAGGACCACGGACCACCCGCAGTGAAAAGCTCTGGTTGTTTTCGCTTTGTCTCTCGCTCCCTGTTGCTGCCGCCGATCCCCTCTGCTCCGTTGGCTATATGGAATAAAAACAATGTCCAAATTCAAACAGAGGCCCCAAACGGCGAACCTTGATGGCAGTCGCGTTGATCTATTTCTGGATGATTGATTTGATTGGTTAAAAAAGAAAATACAAACACACACCGACATGCGTTCCTCTTCGTTCAGCCCTATTCTGTGGCTGCATGACGCATGCATTATGCTAAAGTCGGCCGGGGTACTTAAAGTTCGCATTTCTAGTCGGATAAACACAGGGTTGGCGCAGCGTACTAGGAAGCGAAAAATTGAGGGAGAAACTGCAAGTAAGCAGCCTATCTATGGGCGACGAGGACGGCTTAGTAAATGACTGGCTTGCATGCAAATTGCGGGGCCGCAGGATGACGTCATAGTTCGCTTGCATGCCAAAATGAAGGCAGTGGACGCGATAATTGAAACGTTAAGGAAGCCCGCTTTAAGGCAACCACAGACGAATATACGAAGGCAGACAAAGCGGTGCGTCTCAACATGATGATGAATTAGCTGACGCTCGTTATCCTGTGACCTTTACTTATTCATAATTGCTGTCATTATTATATCAAGTGCGTCCCGGGCACATTATAAGCAGCCCCGCGGCGAGCTGTGTGGGCGTACAGCAGGCTAATCCTCGGATGCAAAATTGGGCGTGATATAAAATTATAGAAGAAACAACCGCCCATTGCCTTTATAAATAGATCAAAGAAGATCTTTAGCATTAAATGGAGATGCGAATAAAGCCGCAGCTGTTGCGTGTGAATGTTGGAGCAGCTGCTAGAAACTCATTGAAAGTTCAACTTTCAGTTTTCACAAAGCTTTTCAGTTTCAAGCATGACAAAGTCTCCCTCTGAATATCTCCTTTAATTGTAGCAGATCCAGAGCAGCTGCAAGAAGTGCCTCAACTAATTTAATTCGATTCCAGTGTAAAACGTAATCGAAGCTTTGACAGGAGCGTGTCCGCTAACAGTTAATCAGCCAAAGTGCAACTGCAACTGCAACTGTAATTGCAACAGCTAAGGGAAGAGCAAAGGCAACTGCAAACAGAATTTCCATCGAGTTGACCTTCATGGCAAAAATCAAATAGAATATTTTGCAACGGCCACGCGTGGTATAATCTAATTTTTCGTTACCGCGAATTCGAAACTGACGACGCATGCGGTAGTCGCAGCATCTGCCATGTACTCTCGTCTGTATGTCACACACACATTTATTCCATTTAACATGATATGTGCGTGGGCTTGTTTTTGCAACTGAAGCATGCACAGTTCAATATTTAATTAAAAGGTTGCGGGCAGTGTTTCACTCGCCATTCCACGAATCAGCTTCCATCTTCAATTGCATCAGACCATCCCTCAGGGAATCACCGTGTGTTCCATTCGTGCGAGTCGAATGCAAGGCTTTAGCCACACACACACACACACACATCCTCCTTGCACCTGCTGTGGTTGTTCAGAAGGTCAATTTGTGTCTCCAATTGCTGTTGGTCAAACACGCCACAGGGCGTGGGCGACACTGTTTCTGGGAGTTAATGCATAAATAGACATGGCCTAAAGCAAACTGGAAACAGACGGAACTTTTTATTATATTTATAAAGTGGTCGGATTACTATTATATTATACTATTGGTCATTGGTCTATGGCTGCTCAACTCTTTTTTATTATTAGCTATTCCCAAGCCACAAAGCCAGCAGCGAGTGCAACCTAAGCTCGGGCTATTTCTGTATCTAGTCTTTCCACTGCCCTCCCCACACCTAAAAGTAGGTAACGCTTTTTATACCGCTCTATATAAAATTGGACGCGATGTGACGTGTTCAGTAAGTGTTTGTGGCTGGCGGTTTGGTAATTGTTCATAAAGGTGAGTCGAACACCCGCCTACAATGAGTTATGTACCTGGGTGTCCGCACACGTACGTCTACATAGACACGAATGTGTGTACGTGTGCTCGTATATGTGGCGTATGCGCAATATGCATTATATAAAGCTTTGCTGCAGCGAGGAGCGAGGATTGCAACAAAAGTCAGAGATTCACAACGACAATGGAATGTTCATGAATTTGTCGGAATTAGCACATTGCAATTTGCTAAGCCAATACAACAACAGCAGCAACAACAACAACAATTGATTAGCATATGATTTTTTGTTTAATTTCCACGCTTCGACACATTTTTGTTTTGCTTAAATAAACGGAATCCCATAATCCGTTTGACAGTTGCCACCCGCATCGTTAATTAACGCAGGCACGCTGCCCATTCATCACGGGAGGCACATACACAATTTACCCCAGCATGTGTGTGTCTTTTCAATAATATCCATGCCTATGTATATGAGAGTACTTCAACAGGCTTTGCTATATGAGCCCCCCC
>JABVZX010000352.1:2406052-2418508 GCA_020883565.1 Drosophila pachea
TCAAGTGAACTATTTGGCCAACCGTTGAAAAACGATTAAAATATAACGAAAAAGTAAAAAAGCTTGCACGTTTTCTATTTTGCCGCTTGGGGAACTTGATTAAATTTAATTAGATTTTATAGGTGCAACTCATGGGCGCGTTTCAAGGAAACCGAAAAGAAAACATTGTTTCGTGCTTGTGGGCGTAGCCTCATTATAGGGCCTTCCTCAGAGTTGACGATGATTCTGAGTTTCAGCGGCTAGCTCATTAGTAACAATAACCTGGCTAAGGACTTTAGGCCTTGAGTCATACTTGACGGGTTACTGACCGAAATGCAGCGAAAATCCAAAAAATCTTTTAGTGCGCTCAGTCCCGCCTGATTGTGTCTCCCGGTCCGGACTGGAAATAGTTGTCAGTGCACTTTCGGGGCTCAGCTATGTAACGCTTTACTTATGTTTATACAGAGTGCTATATATGTGTGTATATATGAATATCTTTTTATATACACCATTTACAGGTATACAGATGTGTGGCTCTGTACGTGTTGTGAGCTCTCTTGCATTACGTAACACACAACGCCCAATTGCGTTATGGAGCAGCATAGCCGAATTGCAATTCAGGTTGTGTTGGAGTAACTGCAACAGCATCTGCATCTGCATTAACGACTCCGAAGGTGTCTGAGCGAGCGTGTGCGAGTGTGTGTGTGTGTGTGTGTGTGTGTGTGGGAGTGTGCGTGCCGAGAATTCGGTTATGAGTATGCCACTGATGCGTGTAGACTCGGGTGCGTTTGCTGAATCTCAAGTGATCTGTGCAAGGCGAATTAGCGACGACCTTGAGTCACATAAACTAAGCGCACCTTAACGTGCCGTGACCAATTCTTATTCATTCATAAATCACTGCTCTTAACTAATTTGCCGACACCTACTGCTCTGATTTGAACAATTATTGAGTAATTTTTATTTGAACACTCATTACGTTAAGGCTGCGGCGATTTCGGACATGCCCCGAAATTCAAGCAATCAATCAGCTACATTAAAATCCTATTAGAAACGGGTATTTATGGCTTTACTGGCCATATAAGAATATCTATGCCGAATACTCATATATCTACTCTACATAACCGTTTATAAATGAATATATTGCAATCAGGAAAAATATACGAGGCACGTAATATCGCTAGAAAGCTTTCGCTTCTTGCCCTAAAAGTCATTTTGGTCTCCATTTTGTAGTTGGTAACAAAGATATGAGAAAGAGCCCATGTTGAATAGTTGGTTTACTTTTGAAATTGCTGGCGTGTTGCCAAAAGTCAAGCGTCGGGCGGAGGCTAAGACGAAAAGTAAGCTCGTTAAATTTGTGACCCGAGGGCTTGGTTAGCCAATTTTCAATTGAAATTCTTTGGTCCCGTACAGACAGACAATTGTTAATGATTGAATCGCATATTTATGATATCGCAACTTGGCGCTTGTCGATTGGCTTTGTACGATCGGCGAACGAAATGTCAATTGGTCATATTTAATAGCTAATTGCACAGAGCATTGAGCAGCTACAAGTACACATTTGTAGACTTTCTATTAAATGCAAATACACAACACAAATAGCTCAATCGGGGCTGAGCCGATTGAGGCTGTGTCGATCGAGATCGAGAACGCGCTCTTAAGCTGCTAACCGAACGACCTTGGCAGCTCGCATACGCATGCCAGCCGGACACTTGCATTTGAGATAGTTTCATAAAAGATATAGTAAATCGAATTAATTGTGCACTTTTTTGTAGGATCATGCTTTCCCAACTCACCGCAAATAACTGCAATTTCATTTCGTGATCGCTTGAGTTACGCAGCCGCAAAACTGAAATCACTTTCTTAAGAAATATAGCCGAACTTCAGATATAGAAAACTTTAGCTCCCTTATATATTTTGTAAGACCTGCTGCCGGTTATGTACTTTTGGCCAGCCGATAAACGTTAAAATGCTGGGCGCCCGAGCTGCCGAGTCGGTTTTATAGGCAGGTCGCAGCTTTGTGTCTCTCATGCCCGGCACACACACCTGGAAATTTATGTGAGGCGTGTTGTGGCAGCTGGCATGTGAACGTTTTAGCAGTTAAGCATTTATACAGTTAACGCGGTAAACGCATCTTGAAATGAAAGTGAACGCGATGATTTTTGCAAATTTGTCGACTGATTTCGGATACATTTACCTCCGCTGAGAATTGTTTGTGTGCTCCGGAACGTGCTTTAATTTTTAAATCTCTCTATGGAAAATACGGCAATGTGGCAACGCTGGTAGCAGAGCTTCGGCCGCCGCTAAGCTTTGAACACTTCGAACTGGTTTAAAAGCGCACTCTACACTTTAAGCGCAACAGGGCGTATGCGCGTTCGGTAATTTGCTGAGGTTGGTGCATTGGCTAAGTAAGGCGCTTCAAATAACTGAAGTAAGTATGTTCATTTAATTATGACTCCAACTGTCAATATTGAAAAATTACTAATTAACTTGTATTATCTTCTATGGCCAAATTCCTAATTCATACTTATGAAATATATTATCGAAGTCACAGGTATTAAAAATTTACTCAACAGAAGATATATTCAACAAGTCTATACTTTATTATACTTAAAATGAAATAAATTGTAATGGTATTTAAATACGTGCTTAAAAACAGGGAATGCAGCATGCAGAAAGAATGATTTTGTGAAGGCCCATTGACCGATATTTCCAATATATCACAGTTAGAAATCTACATATAAGACAGAAATGTGCGAAGAGATTATCTATGCGACGTCCTTCATCAGAAGTATAGCAACAGCTCCAATCAGGCCGCAAACACCCATGATATTCAGAGGTAGCAGAGCATCATAGTGTTCCTGAATAAAAGATAATATATCAGAGTGAACGGGTGATTGCCATGCTTTATGCTTCACTTACCAATTGCCACAAGGATGGAACCAGAATTAGTGCTATGCCCGAAGCTAAATTTCCCATGCCTACACCAAAGTTACGCACAACAGTGGGATACTGCATGGCTGTGTAGGTGGGAATAATGGCATTGTTGGCGCCTATCAGGCACTTGGCTGGAAGGTAAATAGAGTTGCCCGTCAGAATTGTAGAGGTGATAGAATAGAAGAGCTAATATCGACAGATTACCTATAGTGGCCAGAACAATGACACCTGTCTCGTTGTTATCGCCTTGGGGCACCAGATTCGTGGCTAGACAGCAGAGGCCCGGCAACAGCATATAGCCGAGCAGGCTGCGTTTGATGCCGGCTTTGAGGACTATGAAAATGCTGATGCATATGGACACAGCCTCCATACTGCCGGCGACGGCGTTGTTGATGTAGATGTTGCCGCCCAGGTTGCTCAGGTGCAGCGTGAGTCCAAAATAGATGATGATGAGAGTGAACCAAATCATCAGGGTCAACAGTGTGGTGCGCCAGTATTTGCTTCCAAAGACAACGAAGAGCGGGTTCACACGCAGCCCTCCCTTGGGGGCACCCGATGGGGTCGCGCTCTCCTCTGTAGGCGGGCTGGCAGGCTCCGGGTGGGACGTCTCCTGCTGCTGGGCAGGCCTAGGCACAGCTGCTTCCAACATCTTGTAATAGTTGTTGGGCAGCTTGGTCCCATTCATCTTGGCTGCACGCTCAAGCAGACGGCTCAGCTCCTCTAGCCGTCCTTGTGCCAGCAGCCAGCGTGGCGACTCCGGCAGCCAGTACCTGTTGAAGAGTGTTGGGAATCAATGCGTTTCCCTTGCCTTTGTGTTTATTGCCTGACCGTTGACACTTTGGAATTTTTCATTTTCATTCGATTCTGACCCTGCAAGTGCGGCTAATCTGAGCAATTTGGCCCGAGCTTCTGGGATAAACACTGTGGAATGTCTCTGGAACTTGGCTTTGTCCGTTTGAAATCTAATTGATCCCACGCAACAGAATGCTGCCAATCATTGGCCAGTGGTTGGCAGGAATTTGTTACACATTTCGATTTCCTTTTGATGTCAAATGCGAACGTGGAAATAACAATGAAATGGCTACCTAAACTTTTTGCTTTATTTTCCTCTCATTTCTTCACTTGACGCACTAAATGCGGTTACATACGGTCACATACTAGCAAATAATTCTCAGAGCTCACACTTAAGACTGTCAACTATGCGTTATTAGTTAAGGCGCTCTTGGCAATGTCCGACTGGAAGACAGCTTAAGCTCAAAGAGTCGCTTGAGGAATTATATATGATTGGAGTTGTTCTAGTATACAGCTAATGCAGGATATATATGAGTATAATCAGATTGGCATTGCCTTCCGCAAAGTGAAATACTGCACTCGTGAGATAATAGCTTACTAGTTTTTTTCAACTTTCTATGTATAATCATACTGTTCAAATAATATTTCATTAGAATACTCATATGTAAGCATTTTGTTGTTAAATATTTCATCACTCAAATATGGTAACGAAATGAGCTAGAGAAGCAATACTTTGCTAAGGCAAACGATAATGGGAGTGTATCTTATCTAACGCGATTTAAGATTCATTACGGTATTGCCAACGTCAGTCAGAAGGAAATGAAATCTGGCAATGAGTCCACAGGCGGATGAAAAAAGTCAAAAATATCTGGAGAAGTTCTCATATTAACAAGACAAAATATTTCACATCGATTTTATCTGTGTGTTGAAATGTGTAAATAATTAAAAAAAAGTCACTTCTGTAAACACATTTTGGCTGGAGCGCTCGTCAGATTGAAGATTGCAAATTGCAACAACAAAAATTATAATGTAGATTAACGCGATACAAACCTTTTTTTTAGTTTCTTGAATTTACTAAATTGCAATTTTTATACAAATCGAAAATCCAAAACGAACTCGTGTCAGACAGTCTAATCGAATCGAGAAATAATCCATAGTAATTGCGTTGCTTTTGGGACTTACCAAATGGAGAGCAAGGCCAGCCACGGCCAGGAAATGACCAGCTGCAGGACGCGCCAGTCGCGTATGAGGTAGGCAATGCCAGATGATAGGACATAGGAGACGGCCACTGGCAAAATGTTTAATATGCCGATTATTGTGCGCCATTTGCCGGACACCAGCTCGACGACCAACACGAAGCTAACAACAGTCACGGTCATTGATGCGAATCCAATTATAACACGTAGCGACATGAACATGGCCACCGATGTCGAGAAGGCCAAAATTCCACCTGTGCCACAGCGGGATAGAAAAAGCGGTGAGCATGCGAGGCGGCGAGTGGGAGTGTGAGTGCGAAAGAGAGCGACAGATGGGAGCGAATGAATGCCAGGTGCAAGGCCAGGCACGTAAATAAGAATGAAAAGTCAATTAAAATCTCTGCAGTGTGCGAATGCGAATGTGTGAAGCCCGTACTTACACACACACACACACACAGATACGGGGGCGAAAGGGCCGCAACAGTTTCATTTAAATGACAATTAGAATATAAACGTCATGGCTGAGACGGGACACTGCAATTTGCTCAGTGATTGTGCCATCAAGTATTCATTGGACTCACCGAAAACTGTTTGTATAAGCACAAAGCTCATCAGCGTGTGTCGCCGCCCAAAGCGATCTGATATCCAGCCCGAGAGCACAGCGCCGGCTGCAGCGCCCATCAGAAAGCACATCTCCACGTAGCTGGTGATATTGTTGCCACAAACCAGGCCGAAGTCCTGGATCAGCGTCCTGGCGCTGCCCTCGCTGTCGGAGAACTCGAACTGCTGGCACTGCCTGTAGCCCAAGTTGGAGCTGTTGCTGGGCCAGTTGACCAGCTGGCCATGCTCCACACTCACCTGGCTGTAGTCGATGTCTAGCAGTAGGCAGCCACTGGGAGTTTGGCTAATATTTCGCCATTCCGGGACACTGAGGTCCAGCAGATTGGCTGGCCTGGCGCACCAAAAATCTTTTGGTGCGGTCTGGGAAGCAAAACAAAAGGTTCATTTATTTGATTAAGCTGGTGATAGCTTTTGCTTTAGCTTTTGCTTTTGCTTTTCAGCTCAATTAAGTATTTCAAGAAGAACGTAAAAACCGGGCTTATTTTTTGCAGAATTTGTTAAATTGATTTGTTTCGATCTGCTGTGCATTGTTATCCAGTTCTCGCTCAACTTAATTAACATAAAGTTTAGCACTCAAAAACAGGTAAGTCGGCTCAAACGAAAGCATTTAACTGGAAGATCCTCCTCCGGCCCAAATCAAATTCTAATTCTAAACTTGTGGCTCTTACGTGATTGAAAAACAATTTTGGTTTGAAGAAACTTTTTTCAGTTATCTACCCCCCTTACTTTGGGAACTGCCTTTTTTTATGCCAAGTAGTGTTCAAAGTCGAGTGGAATGTTAATTGCGGTAAATGTGTTTTTACAAATAATGATAATTAGTTTGTTATTATAATTACACATGAGTAACTAACGGTACATGTGAGGTCACTCGAAAGCTCTGAAAACGGAAATCAATTCGAGCACGATTGCCTCCAGTTCCAACTCAATTTCCCTCAGCTGGAGAGCAGCAATAACTTTATGGATTTATTGAAGAATTGTTTTTATATAATCCAACTGGATAGAAAGTGCTTTAAAAGTGAACATGTTACAAAAGAGGAAGAAATGGCTCGCTCCGAGCAGTTCGAATAAAGTCCGACGCAATTTTCTAAGCCGCTTTTTATGCTCAGTCAATAAGCCGATCATAAGCTATATGTAATTAGCTAATGTCGAGTGGGCTTATGGTGGCGCTGGAAACTTTGTATTTCGCACTGTTCAGTGGCAATGGTTTTTATTGCTGATTGACAATAAAAAATGCGATTGCATGTAAAACAATAAAATGCAGGCCAATGACTCGACTCGACATGGCTCCAACGTCGGACGGGAAATTGGAAAAGTTTCGGCTGACGGGTCAGTTGAAATAGCCAGGCCGATTGATGTGATTGCTGTGATTGATGTGGCGTCTTCAGCGTTTGGCTGGTGGTCATCAGCCGCCTGCGAAGTGCCAGGTTATTCACCGGATTGCAAACGCGCACTTTGCCAACGGCGCATGCTGCGTATACGCGATGCGGTCGGCCAGACCTCAACAGGTTGATTCGCACCGTAACGGACGTGCCTCCATTAAGCGTTTATATATATATTTTTTTATATTTTTGTTGTTGCTGCTGGATGTGCGAGCAAATGTTTTCAAGTTGAAGTTCACACTAAAAACATGAGCAGCAGACCCGCACGTGGAAAGCGAATTAGTCGCTTTAATGGGAGCACAAGTAAAAGTTAACGTCCATCAAAACTGCCGACTAGTCTCTTTCCTTGATTAACGATATGTGTACCTTTAACACTGGCGGTTATCTGGCAATGTCGTGCTCTCTCGCCATAAACTGTCCGTGTCCGTCCCTGCCTCTGCCTCTGCCTCTGCCTCTGCCTCCGCCTCTCCGCGGCCGTGTCCGCTTGTCTGTGGTTCGGGGCACTGCGGCACATACTTGTCACGTTCAGGCATTTGCATAAAGAACCCACAGCGGAATTTGATGGCGTGGGCTAAGCCACACGATCGCCGGCAAACCACCACCGCACCGCACTGCACCGCGCATTAGTATTGTCATCTGATGAATGGGCTTGCAGATACATTTGCACGAGCTCGCGTCGAGTGCGCTTTTATTGATTCTTATTTATTATCTGCCTCCCCACCTGGGCACACTGGTCAACAGTCGGACAGTTCGAACAGTTCGAACAGTTCACTTATTGCAATTTGCATTATGTTCCGACAGACAAAGCCCTTCATTTCATTTGCTAAACAGAGGGCATGTCGTGTAATGGAAGCTTCCTAAATTTAAGGAAGTGCATTACGCAACTACATTCCGATGCATTTGAGTTACTCACTCAAAGTTGACTCAGATTAACATATGAACACTCAGTTTGTTCGGGAATCAAATTTAACTTCAGGACAGGTGCACACTATCTTACCCAATCACTGAAACCAGTTGAGTTTATATCTCCCAAAGCCTATCATTAGTCGGGGGCGAATTGTGCATGGTCATTGTTTGAAAATCGCGTAGAGAGGCATATACTTGTAGATAATGTATGTGCCGTCGCACGTGGCTCTCTCAGATGAATTGCAACCAGTGTGCCAAATTGGCTCAGACTGGCGGATTGGCCAGGCAATAATTGCTCTTTATTTATTTTGTTTGCTAATTAATATATTTAGACACAATTGGCCCCAAGCACTGGAGTAACCTTTCGAAGTTAACCTTGCCTACCTGGCTGGCCTAACCTCTAGCTGGCACCTGATATAGATCAGTAGGAGTGGCAATTAATTGAAAACTCTTGCCGGCGAACAGCTCAAGTTTACGAGCAACGTCATTCAAATGGATGCATGTAATCGATATATGCTAAATATTTCGAGCATTTGAGCACCCTGCCAGCTGGTTCGACTGGTATGAGACCGAAAACAGATTCGTGAAGGAGTTGAGCAAACGTGTCTGCTATTAGCTGCTGAATATGAAATGAGTTGAATATAGCTAGCGAAATGCGCCCCAGACCTTATTCAATGTCACTGACCTGACCATAAAAGAGGGAAATCTTATCATGTTATCTTGCAATAACATTTCATTCTCTTTAACAGAGTTCTTAACATTTGCCCCATACAACGCAATTCACGGAGCGCACAATGATAAAGGTTTCTATTGAGTTCTTGTGGAAGTTGTTCAAAGTTGTTCATATCTCTGGGTAGATATTGAAACGCAACCACGACTAAGCAGACGCCGACTGCGACTGCGACGGCGACTGCGACGGCGACTGTGACTGCAACTATAATTGCGACGACGGCGGCGGTTGAGTAACTTATATGGACAGCCTAAGGTCTTGGCTATGGCGAGCACTCACCTGGAACACATAGACGAATATGTGGAACGTGCAAACGGCCTGGTGGATCGATAGCAGAGCGCACCACATGCGTTGCCAGCGACTGATCGGGCCCAGCAGTCGCTGCAGCGTCTTCAATTGGAGCATTTCCAACTGGTCGTCGCTGATGGGCGGGGCTGATAGCATGGGCGACACTTCGCCGATGTGGGTGATAGTGGTTTGCATGGCGAAGTCTCGATATTGATAAACTTAGGCACAAAAAAATTGTCAACCGTGTGCGAGTTGCGACGCAGTTAAACTGATTTAGAATGTTTGCGAAAATATATTTTCGAGTTAATCGAGGCACAGCACAGCAGCACAGCAACACAGCAACAGAGCAATAGAGCAGCAGAGACTCTCATAAGCATATGCAAAGTTCGATTTTGGTGCGTATCTTATGGTTTACATGTGTTGATGCTGAGAGTTTCGGCCACATAGCGGACCTCCGGCGCGCACTTTGCTCTTACAACTGAGTCGTTAGACGGGCAGGTGTTGGAATCGAAGTCAGCTGGAAGTCACCGTTGCACAGGTGCGCCAGCACACAAGATTTCCGAGGGGGCATTAAGATAAACCTGAACAAAGCCGGAATCACGATCGAAAACGATGCTGAACATAAAAAGCCGCTCATCGCTCAGATGTATTTAGTAAAGCTCGCGAGTCATTGCTCTGAGAGCCCTAACATTGAAACGAAAGTGGCGAGGGCCGAGAGCATGATTAACCAACAACCAACAGTAACTCTTCAGTGTTACCAACTTTTGATTTAAATTAGTAATGGAACTTAGATCAGTGTAACGCTTAAGTAATCCACCTTGCATTTTGCCTCAATGCAACGCTGAGATATGTTGATTGGGGAACGTTAGTCGAACTTTCCACGTCGCAGTTAAACTAGATTTAGGCTAGATGTAGAACAAGTCTTGTTTAGAAGTATGAAATTTGGAATTTAGCACAGTTTGATTATTTTGCATAGGGCATCCACCTCGATCCTATTAACTGCATGATCGCCAACTCGGCAAAGTTACATCACATGCAGCCGTTAGTCAAGCTTGACTCGTACTAGCCGCCGCTTAGTTAGCCACTATTGTTGCATGAGAACGGCCCATCGAGTTGGGGTTGCTAACATGAAATTATCAATTGACCAATGGCCGCACTTCTCTAGCTAGTTTCTTGGCTTCTTGATGCTGCAATATTTGCCAGACCGTGTGTGTCAAGGTACCCTGCGGTTCTCCGTGCTTTTGGCTACCCTTCCCATGGCCCATTAGCACGCTACAAGATTACCGTGGTTATCGAACTAGAGAAGTGTCCAACAATCGACTGGCATGCAAAACCTAACCGACAATCGCGTCTGCGCTATGTCAAATGACTGCATACAGATCGCAATGAGGGCAATTTGAGGGTCCCCATTGGGTGCGTAGGCATGCAAATTGCCCGAAGGTCGCACTCGAGTCGCTTTCACGCCACACCTGACACGCGACTGCCGACAAGCCAATTTGATTGATAACCGCACTCTCATTGACAAATTTTGATTTCGTCGAATTGTCGGCTGGGGAACAACAAGAAATCTCATCAAGTCCGCCTCCCACTTAACTTCCTCGGGGCTTTTACGTTATCATACGTAGGCATTTCATTACCGCAAGATTACCGACTACTGATTGTCGAGTGTTTTTGGGTGGTGTGGACATATTTATAGTTCTTGCTAAATCTGGTTAGTCTGATGTCTACAGCTAAGATGCAGATACCATTTTGCCATAAGCGAAATGACCAAAAAATAGAAATTTTATTCCCATGGTTTTTCCATAAATGTGCCTAATTATATTTCGAATTATCAACGCATATGATTGCCAACAATTGGTCAGAAACTTGAGCCAAGGAAGGCTATTATGAAAGCTGTATCATGGCATAATTACCCTCGATCTGATTCACCTCACAACACACTCAACACACACTGTAGAACTTGGCTTTGTATGTGCGACGCAATCAACTGTGCAAATATTTGCGAATCCACAATCGGAAACTCACCTGAAAGACAAACATAAACAAATGGAACGTTGTGGGCAACTGGAATAGGCAGAGCAGAAAGGTCCACATGAAGCTCCATTTGCGATAATGGCCCAAGAAATTGGAGAGAACATCGCTGTCGACGTCTTGGCTGAGATCAGCCTCGGGGCTCCGGGTGGTTGGGGCTTCGGCCGCCAGTCCGGCCTTCTTTAGGTCTTCCGAAAGCCGACGAAAGTCCATTGCAATTACACTTATTTCCGGTGTGCCCGGAGCTGGCTTTGTCTCGCGGTAGCCGCCATAGAGGTTCGAATCAAGGCTGCCCCGTGAACCGCCAGCGCAATCGAAATTCAGGGAACCGCGTCGCAGCACGCCACTCATACTGCACTCAAGGAAATCTAAATGGTTACGATCAGGTGAAACACTCGGCCACGATTCTTCCCGCCCCCCGAGTTTTGAGTTCTGCTATCAAAATTTGCTGATCAATTGTATGGCTCGGAGTCGCGCCGATGATTGTTTGCGTTGTTTGCGCTTGCCGACGATCTAAATCCGTTAAAAGTTCGACCATGCTATTATAAATGGCAAAAAAGCTCAAAGCTCTAGGCGACGGTGTTGCCAGCCAGCAAAAAAAAAAAACAAAAAACAAAACAAAACAAAACAACAGCAAAAGTAAAAGCAAAAGCAAAAGCAAAAGCAAAACCAAAGCAAAACTGAGTGAAACGAATCTAAGCGCCAAACTTCGCCTAAGTCAACGGCTCGAAAGTTGTCGTAGGTTGTGAAGCTTTCGCCAGGCAATTGGAAAGGCCGCTGCGATAGTCGTATTCCACATAATTGTATTAATTTATTTATTATGTTAAGCATAATTGTTTCGACACTAATTGATTTACGTTACTTTGGTAATTTTGATTTACAACAAATTCATATATGTACTCGTATATGTCGGCATTAACATTTTAATAGTGTCCTAAGTTCCAGTTGCACATTGACATCATTCAACATCCGCTCGACAGAGTCCACTCGGTTGGAATACATAGATTTCTGTTCCAGAGCCTAAACATAACTGGATAACTTTCGTATTTTCCCAAGAGTTTAACATCGAAATTAGCTCTTTTCACGAATTCAACTTGCTCGATCTTAACGCTCCCTTCATAATATATAATATATTACTTAATCAATATACAAATTTCATATATTTTAATAAGCTGCATTTGCGAAAACTAAGCACAACAAAGGGAGCTGCTTAACATGTAAGTACAATAAAGACTGATATATCATAAACGGAAAGAAACTTAAGCTAAATAATTATTAAAGTATTATGTGTAAGTACGACAAGCATTTCGAGTGCTCTATTGAGCAACAAATTCATACTCCTATAAATATATATATATATATTTTTTTTTTATGTGTATATATAATTTCATTCTCGATCTGTCTAAACATTCGACTACATACAGTTTCATACAATCATCGATTTAAATGCATTATTGTGGAAAAATTTGTAGATTATTGTTGATGATATTTCGTTTGCAATAAATCCAATTTCATATCTGTATTGTTCAATATCTGTCAGTGGCGATATGTGAGAGGTGAGGGGTGAGAGGTGAAAAACCAACAATCTGCATTGCCTGCT
>JABVZX010000352.1:2496628-2510551 GCA_020883565.1 Drosophila pachea
TTCAAAAAATTCTTGTCATTCAAGCTGGCTTTAATAGTTAATTCATAACTCGCAATTGATTCGCGTTCGTGACTCGAGTCTTGCATTTCAATCAATCAATCAATCGTCGATCGCACGATGATTGGCTTTTTTCAGCCATTTCAATTGTCTCTAATGTCAAAGCGCTAAGTGCCGGACAGACACAACCAAACACACTCACATACACTTTGCTGTTAGAGAGCCCGAGCAAGACTGTTCAGGCTTTGGTGCTACTAACGTTTCCAAGGTTTTGGGCGCGCTCCAGTTTCGCACTTACTTCCCGTTTCACATTGTGCGTCTCTGGCCCGATCTGTGTGGCTCTGGTCATGCTCCAAGCACTGCTGCCTGCTGGCCATGACAATTGTTTGCATTTGGCTAAGATCTAAGTGCCAAGTGATCACATAACTCGACCATAAGTACACAGACGAACAAGCACACTTGCGCGCTTATTATTTTGTTGCTGTTAAATATGTTTCTCAAGCCCAAAAGCTTTGAGCAAAGTCTGCGCGGCGGCATTGTGCCTGCTGTGCCGGCAGCACCGGGCTCTGGCTTGAATCCATCCTTTCATCGCGGTTGCACGGGCAAGGCTCATGCCTGTGGCACGAACAAGGCACAAAAGCCGCCGGCTACCGCCGTCAAGCCGAAAGCCACGCCGAAGGCTCAACGCAAGAACAGTATTAGCTCAGAGACGATCAGTGAAAGCGGATCGGAAAACTCCAATAGCTGGCCGGCTGCAGCTGTGGCAACTGTGGCAACTGTACCGTCAACGCCACCGCCACCGAAGCCGCCGCGTCTGGCGGTCAGCCGGCAGATCCTGACCAAGGAGCCAACACCCACAGCTGCTGCGGCTGGCGGGATCGAGCGCAATTCGATTCGTTCGCGTAGCTTTCGCCAGAATGGCAAAATCGGCACAACGTCGAATGCAACAACAACAAGCACAACAACTGCAACTGCTGCCGCAGCTTCAATCCGTCCACCATGGAACAGCTCCGCAATAGCCGCGTCCAAATATGTGGCCGCAGCAGCCGCTGCTGCACCGTCCTCGCCCCTGCCTCATATACGCAGCTCCTATCGTCGCCGTCGCGATGCCCAAAACGCAACCCAACAGTGGCCGCTGATCTGGGCCAACTCGCTGGCCTGCAACTACAAAAACTATGACGCAAGCGTGAAGCAAAAGGTGCGCATAATGTAATTACACTAGACTACACGACATGCTTTATGTTGGCTGCAAAAAATCGCTTTCTTCTAAGATTAATAGGAATGCAATAGAGGCAAGCGACCTATCCATATGCTATCAGCCACATTTATGTTCGCCACTTCATATAAAATTTTTGGGCTTACCTGGAAATATTTTGCAGTTATTCTAAAGTAGGGATTACTGAGTAGTATTTCGCACTGCCAATCTGCGATGCAATTATCCACTTTTCTATGGAAAAGGTCTGACCCAAATAGCTTTGTCATTGAAGGTGGCTGAATAAATTCGCGTAGTTGGCGCATTCGTCATATTTGGGTGTGTGGTTCAGAAGTTAAGGCGTAACCCGGGCCTTGGCAAACTTCAAAAATTGTAATAATTATTTGCATAAAATTGAATACTTGGGGAAAATGGTTTCTGATCTTGCTCAATTTTGCTGTTTGGTGTTGGAAAACTTTCTAGCCCTTTTTCGAGACGATCGATGAATGGATCGATAGATCGTCGAACCGTGACCCAATGTACGATTCAGCTGTTTGTTATTTTATTATGCCCAGACTGTTGCTTATGCTTAGGCTGCGGCAGGCTTAGGGATTGGGAGTGGGAACGGGAATGGGATGGTGCGTGGGCAAATGCTTGGCTCATAATTTACGATATGGTCGTCTTGTCGCTGCATTTATGGTTTTATGGCTCACTACGCCGACGTCGTCTGACGATGGCCTAGCTGCCGCGGCGAGCGGAAGTATTCATTTACGTCGCCCGCTTTGTTGTTGTCCCTCTGACGGCTATAGCTTGGACACTCGCATTCAAAAAACAAAAAAGAAAGAGAAAAAACGACAGCTTTAGATATAAAATAAAACTAGCAATAAGATGGGTTTGGTAAACCTTAGGAACAACTTAATTGACAGCCGTCTGTCCTAATTCAGCTGTTTTTTTAGCGTTCTCTATTCCTAGCCTAATAACTCTCCAGGCCTGCGCATACATGTTAATTAGTTAGGGCTGTCTGCACATTCCTTGTCTAATTTGTATGTTTCATTAACTTAAACGGTGGCGGGTTCATTGAACCTCAGTTGCGCCACCAATCAACGACTGCAGCCATTGATTGACAGTGGACAGACGCTTGTCAGCTCATTTGTTTATAGCACTCTATATGTGTGTGTATAAGTGTGTATATATAAATGCATGTTGTGTATAGAATTGAGTAAACATCAAATTATAATTAGATGCAGTTTTTAAATATGTTTATATCGGACTACAAATTTAATTTGGAAGCCGATCTTAAAGTTTGAAAGATCGTTGAAATTTAATTAAGTCATGTACTTCGATACTACACAAAGTTGGTTGAAATTTCCGGGCATTATAAGTGCACACCATATAAAGTGATCTAAGAGCTTGGAGCTCTACGACTCTCTCTCTCTCAAACAGTTTCAAATTGGCTGCGAGTTCAAGGCATTACAGTTCAAAAACAGCGCTAATTGAATTCGAAATTCATCCATCTCCACTCAAAAATTCTCACGACCTCAGCTCAGGTGTATTTATAGTCGAGTGTTTCAAAATAGTTTTCAATATTCACTCCACTGGTTTACCTACACCCGCATTCTACGTGGAGCTTTAGCGATGATATGAAAGATGAACATGGGAAAAAGAAATTATTTTAAGATCCTAAGGAATAATTTACTTAACTATATTTGTGTGCAGTTAAAGGGTTCTGTTTTATTCAATTTTTCTCCCATTTTAGAATATTTATTGCTGTTGTCGAACGATTAAAAGCAGATAACCGAAAATGACTTCAATTATGGGCTATTGAACCTAGCACAATATTTTCATAATTGACGCTACAAAATAGGATTGCAGCAACTGCAAGTTAATGCAATGTTGAAAAGTACTAGAGGGGGAGAAACGAGGCGTGTGTGGCGAGGAGATGCGGCAGATGCATAGATTGGAGCGCACAAAATGTAAACTGCGTCGGCAGCACCAAGTAAATGCCATTTATAGCTCCAAATGTGAACTGAACGTGTTGGCAGCGCCAACGAACGCTGCTGGCGACGTTGGCGAGTTGCATAACGCAGTCGCACATCCACAGCCATAACAGAGCAGCAGCAGCAGCAGCATCAACAACATCCGCAGAGCACGTCTAGCCCACTAGCATTTGCATGGCAATGAGGACCGATAAGAGGAGTGGAGCGTGTAGGGGGAGGAGCACTGGGTCTGGGCCCCGCTCTCTATGGGCGGCTAGGCGGTGCTTGTCTGGGCAACTAATTAGGATTTAGAAACATCATCAAATTTAGAAATACACCAAAATAAAAAGAAAAACTAAAAGCTGACGTTGCGCTTAGGTGAACCGCATCCAACGGAGCCGAAGTAGCGTAATAAATGGAAGAAACGCGTGAAAATGCGTGCTCCTAAAAATAGCACAAAATAGTACTCCGAATATCACTTGAAGTTGCGCCCCACCAAATTGTTGACCCCAATTCTATGATTTTAATATATTAGTAATTTTAAGAATTGTTCAAATTATTTTAGAGCCGGCATGAGAATGACACAGAAGCCTTTGGCAAAAGTGGCAGTGAGGTGGACATTACGGACGCTGCGCAGCCCGAACGTGTGTGGCTGGTGCATCGCGGAGGCTTTACTGCAGCGTTGCGTTTGCCGCCCAACGGCACGCCTCAGGAGGAGCACAAGTTGAGCGTACGACTGCTGCATAATGGCGAACAGTTGACCGTGGATGAGGATGACATCGAGAAACAGAACAGTGCCGCATTGGATCTGGTGGAGGATATCTGTGAGCTGAAGTATCTGAACGAGGCGTCTGTGCTGCACTGCCTCCGACAGCGATATGCCAGCAATCTGATACATACCAAGGCGGGGCCCACGCTGCTCGTGGTCAATCCAATGGCACCTCTATCGCTCTACTCCGAGAAGGTGAGACTGGTCTGGTTTGTCTGGTCTTTTACTGGTTTGATTTGAATTGTTTCGGCTTATTTATCTTGTTGTGTCTATTCTTGTCTGCCTGCTGGCTTGCTTGTAGGTTGTATCCATGTTTCGCGGCTGCAAAACGGAGGACATGCCGCCCCACGTCTACTCGCTAGCCCAGACCGCCTACAGGAGTTTGGTTGAAACGCGACGTGATCAAAGTCTAATATTCATGGGTCGTTCTGGTTCTGGCAAGACCACAAGCTTTAAGCATGCGCTCAACTACTTGGCGTTGGCTGCTGGTATGTCTAGACATTGTTGCTGTTCTTGTCATTTTTTGTTATTGTTGAGCTTGTAGCAGCTATTGACGCTGTTAGTTGGCCCCGTTTGTGCCACACAAAAATCCAATCTGGCACTCGAATGCTCATTTGCATATCATCTAAAAAAAACAACTGCAATTTGTCAAGCCATTTCGTATTGATCTGTAATTTGCAACCTATTAGATTTTAATTTCTTTACAATGTAGGCTCAGTCATATATGGGTTGGCCAATACTATTTAATGACTAATGCTGGAAATAGAATAAAAGGGCATCAAAAGTATTCTTATTTATCGGGTAGTAATATATAGGACATTATTCGACATTATATTTTTATATCAAGCTGTAAATACTAACCCATCCCGAAGGTGTATTGCAATTTATATATTAATTGATTACCTATTAAATGTTATTCAGTTACTAATTTTAAATATTCCAATTTTCAGGTGCATACAACAATTTTTTGAATGCGGAAAAAGTGGGTGCTTTGTGCACTATTTTGGAGGCTTTCGGCAATACGAGAACTTGCCTCAATACGAATGCGACACGTATGACGCAGTTGCTCAGTCTTGATTTCGATCAAACTGGTCAAATAGCATCGGCCTCATTGCAGGTATAGTAAACATAGATCACATCTAGCTAGAATAATCTAACTCATACCTCATTTTTCTGACAGGTGTTGCTGCCAGAGCGCCAGCGGGCGGGTCGACGACTGTCGCACGAGCACAGCTTTCATATTATGACGCGGCTATTGGCTGGTGCGGCAGGACTGCTGCAGAAGGAACTACATTTGGAGAACATCTCGTCTGAAGATAGTCATCCATTCATATCGCTTTCGCAGCGCCTGGAAGATCGACATAGAGCTGCCAATGACTTTTTGCGAACGGTGCAGGCTTTCGAGACACTCAACATCGACGCCAAAGCTGTGCGAGGCATTTGGAGTATACTGGCGGCAATTTACCATCTGGGCATTGCTGGGATCACACGAATGGGTACTGGGTCAACGGCTCGAACACAGTTTGCCAATCCGACAGCAGCACGCAAGGCGGCCAGCCTGTTGGGTGTCAATCTGGAGGATCTATCAGCAGCTGCTTTTGGTCTGACCCAGCCGAATGCTACAGGGGGCAGCTTAAGTCCTTCCAAATCACCAACGTCAGATGGTGGACAGGAATGGGCCTGGGAATGTCTTGAAGCGCTCGTCATTGGTCTCTATTCGGAGGCACTGGCCGCTGTGGTGGCTCTGATTAATCGGCAGATCTGCACATCAGCCCATACTATTGCGTCGATCATGTTAATCGATACGCCAGGCTTCCAGAATCCAGCTAGTTGTGGCCAACAGCTGGGTGCCACACTAGCCGACTTGCGTCACAATTATCTGCAGGAACGCCTTCAAATGCTTTTTCATCATACAACCCTTGTGGCTCCACGTGATCGCTATGCCCAGGAGTTGGTCGAAATCGAAATGGATCACGCTTCCGAATGTCATCCGGGACCGTTAATATCGCTTATTGATAAGGCTCCGCAGAACCATGTTGTGCGTTCATCACAGCGTGATCTGCGCGAACATGATCGCCGCGGCCTTCTCTGGCTGTTGGACGAGGAGGCCATATATCCGAACTCGAATGATGACACATTCCTAGAGCGTTTATTTTCGCATTACGGTGATCGTGAGCACCACACGTTGCTGCGCAAATGTGCTGGTCAACGTCAGTTTGTGCTACATCATCTGCAGGGCACCAATCCGGTTCTCTACGCCGTCGATGGGTGGGTGCGCCATAGTCGTGAGCATCCTGGTATACGAAACGCGGTGTCGTTGCTGCAGGACAGTAGTCGCGAGGAGATAAATCGTCTTTACATTGGCTCCCTATCGCGTGGCTCCGGCGCCATGGTCTTCTGTGGATCCTTCGCTGGCCTGGAGGGCACACAGTCACTACGTCGCGTTTCCAGTATACGGCGTTCCTTCACTACGGCCGGTGTCAAGCGCAACTCAATAATGCTGCAGGTCAAGTTCACTGTGGACGGCATAATTGATACGCTGCGACGCACGGGTACCCATTTTGTGCACTGTTATCTCTTGCAACACAACGCAGGCAAGCATACCAAGTTTACGGCGAATGGCTCGCCGAGCACGACACTAGCTCAGCCAGCCACCGAGGAGGAATTGGTCAATGTGCCACTGTTAAGGAGTCAGGTTAGTGAATATGAGATGTCCCAAATAATCAAAATTTCTTATTTCTCACTTTGTTTGCTTTTAGCTACGTGGCTCGCAAGTTTTGGAGGCGGCTCGTCTGCATCGTCTCGGATTTCCCGAATCTGTGCCATTGGTGGAATTTGTGCGTCGCTTCGGTCTGCTAGCCGGTGACTTGGCAAGCAATAAAGATATAACCGTGGAGCAAATACTCGCTGTCAATGAGCTGGACGTTGCCAGTTATCGTATAGGACCAAGTCAGGTTAGTGCCATTATTATATATTATATATTTATGTTTCGAAACACTATCATATGGCTTTATCTGGAAGCTTGTAGGGAGCAAGAGGGTCAGATACATATGGGAAATATGCTCTTATATTTAAACAAATAATTACTTGGATTCCGTTAGATACATGAAAAAATAATTAAATCAATTCGAATATAAATAGGGACTATTTAAGCTTACATCAATTTAAAAAAGGGTCATATATAAAAGTCTTTATCCAAATCAATTATACGTTTATATGCCCATATGTTCTTTCGCTTGTTTATCTGAGTTGCCTGAGAGGGGCATCCATTAATTTATATAAACCTTTTTTTATATGATGAGTAATTTAAGTTAATTACTTTAAATTAATTCGAGTTAAGGAACGACATTGATTGCTGGACCTAGGGAACTTCTTAATTTATTTAATCATGTATTTTAACTGTAATTATGATTTTATTACGGATATGTTCTGTGCTTAGTTCTTAACATTTTCTTACATGTTGTATCTGTTCTGAAACCGCCTACTTACCTAATTCTGGCCATATATGTACATGTGTCGACTTTTGAAAAGTCTTACAGCCTAAAGATCACTTTTTGGTTATTCGCCTCCCTTCATTTTATCTCTATGAGAACTTCAGGGAACTCTTCGTCGTACTTCCAGAATAGTTGAAGGCTTGGGCGGTTGTATGTACACGAGGCCATCGGCGGTGCCGAAGGGGGGTCGCCGCCTGGTGCTGAGGTAATAGACTCCTCTTTTAGGCACAGCCGGTTCACCGCCCATATATGCATCGGCGACACATGACTCGCCATTGCGTTTGCTGCCGTTGCGGCAGGTGCAAGTGGTTTTCAATACGCTACGCAATGAGCTGCAGCGCACAGCACCGAAGATTTGGGGCTGTCGCACTGATTCCGCAAAGTAGTAGACGGCGGCGAAGTGGTCACAGGAGAAGTCAAATTCGGTCGCTGACGCATTCGGACAGTGGGGCTGTCCGAGGCCCCAGTTGGGGTAGATGGCTGCCTGGCTGAGTTGAGTGCCCTTCGGATTGCCGAGCAAGCTCACATCAGTGTGTATGGACTCAACGTAGATCGCATCAGACGGTGCTAGGCGATCGGTGGGTCCCAGCCCGAGCTGTGTTAGACCTGCCGGATCCAGGGCGAAGATGACGCCCAACCGCACAGGCGTCAGATACTTGCCCGTCAAGCCAGCTATGTGGCAGCCGGCGCTATGGCCAACCAAGTAGATCTGCTCGTACGGTACGCCCGTGTTGTTGTGTAGGAAGCGCAGGAACTTCGCAAAGCTGGCGGCAATCGAGTGCATTTGCGTGGACACGCGCGCGTAATTGATGTCCATAGCTTGGCGGCTCCAGTCCATGATAATTACATTGTAATTGCCACGCGACAAGTACGCGTCCTTGATGGCAGCATTGTAGCAGGTGACGCTCTTGCCGGTCCAGCCGTGTATCAAGATTCTGTTTTAATAGGCGCGATCCAAACTGTTTACTGTAGGTCTTGAAATTGATTCTAGTTCACTGTACCTGACTGGCCATGTACTATTGAAATTTGACTGCCGTAGCGCATTCACATCTCCTGGACGCAGCAGTTGTCGCTTCTGCGGATTGAGCGGGGTATAAAGATCGTAATGTAGCAGACTGGCCTGGCTGACGCGTTTTGACGGGTTTGTCAACCGCCGCAAGCTCGTTTTCAACAAGCCCTCCACTACGTCACTCATGGCGATCTCGCACTTGCCGCGCTCGTACGCAAACGGACGCTGATCAGCGGCGACTTCTAAAAAATACCGCAGATTTCAGATAACGACTGTTATAAATACTAAAAGGCAAAGTCGCACTTGCGCACTCACTCCCAGCTGTCAGCAGCAAGAGCAACAATGGAAGGCTGTATACCAGCTGCATTGCGGGGCAATAAAAGCCGAAGTTTAACTAAATTAAATTAAATTGGTAGCGGGGCTTAAAGCCAAATGCGGAACGGCTATCAATCACAAGACGCTTAAATTCGGCACGGCTCACTAAAGATCGCAGAGCGAAAATTTCTGAGCGACGGCAACACCTCCGACGCGTTACAAGTTCTGAGCAAAATTCTAAACGGACGCCGGGTTAAATACTATATGAAGTATCAGCGAGCAGAGGATTTTTAACCGCCGAACGCTATGTTTATTGGACAAGGGGGCAAGCCGGCTGTCCGTGCGTCCGTCCGTCCGTCCGTCCGTCCTGGTGTTCAGTCCCTCAATCGAGCTTGAAGCATCAGCTGGGCAATGTCATGACAAGCGCCCATTTAAGCAGCAAACTTGTTGAGTTTGTTTATTGCTGCTGCTGTAACAGTAGCAACAACTGCAGGTACAACTAAGTGCAAGCAAATACTCAAGTACTGGGCAAAATGCATTGCGCTCAGATGCTCAATTAACTAACCAGACATTTCCGTTGCGAGTTTCGGTCAACCTCAGACGCCTACTCATTCTGAGGGGAGCAGCTTCTTTTTGGCAGTTCAATCTCAGATTTAGCAGTTCGAAATTCCAAATGGGTCAATAGGCTTTCATAGGCTTTCACTGCCTACAGCCAAGCGAAAATGTTGGTTCATTATTAGTCTCTTCAACGAATCCACTAATGCGCGCTATAATTATATGTATTAGCATATTTTCATCTATGACTGATAAACGCATATATTTGCATACCATACGAATATCTATATATTATATATATATATATGTATGCTACAAATTACGGTTAACAATTCGAGATTTTCCCTTATGTGTTGCCTAATTTTAATTGGTCAATTATCGAGCTAATTCCGACACAGAAGTGTTAGGCAATTCCCGTTTGCATAATCAGATATAATAAAATTATTAATTTACAGTTCCCAACTTATGAGCTTCCTCGCACGAATATTGCTGTGAGAGTAGTAAAAATTGGGCAGCACATTCGATGGTCGACCAATGCCCAGCTCTTGCCAGTGTCCATGCTCCGGTTTGAACGAAGACTCTATGTCAAACTAAGTAATTTGCAGACAGAAGTAGATCATGAGCCGAGTCGTTGATCTTTAGCTACAACCTGCTACTAACCCGCTACAGCCATGGGGTTGGCTTTCTCAACTGCGTCTACAAATAAACACATATATCTAAATAATGGGACGTTTACAACAATGTCTTTGAGCCATTATATATCGCAGCTGAGCCATATGTATTTACACGTGTTTGGCTTCGACAATAACTTCAAATCGTTGTTTTCCAAACCATTTAGCGGGTCTCTTGAGTTGTAGCATAAGAGTGCGACTTGGTTTTACGACTTGGCTTGCGACATTTGAACGTTTGACTCCAGCATTTGTCGCTCTTCCTCCATTCCCATAGCCGTTGTTGTTCGTTTTCATAAAGAAAACATTTAACAGATCATTCAACTTAGTCCGAACCCCTTACAAAGTCTATTGACAGGATTTACGTATTACAGCAAATAATTCGAGCTCATTACCCGAGATCAGCTTCAAATTATATTGATCACTCTTCAGGCGAATGCCCTATAGTTATAGGCATTTGAAATATAATTCATTGAGATCCATTTCCAGTCCGTATTATGGCATAATTCAGTGCCGAGTCTTATCTGTTTGAATGAACCAGGCCTTGTGAACGAGGCTCCACGAACTAGTCCAAGTGCAGTGTGTCAGGCCTCGCGTATTGTATATCTGCTCGTCGATCTGCAAAGTGCGGCACACTTCAGTACAAGGTAGTGTTAATTGGACACGATCCTGGTCAAAGCTTATAATAAAATTGTCTTGAATATCGAGAGTTTTTATTTGGCTGTAAAGATATGCACGCCTCTGAATCGATAAAGCCAAAACTTTTTCCTCTCGGTTTAATTTTGTGCATGTTTCTGAAATGCAGCTTGAAATGCAATAACAACAAAAATAATATAAAAAATTGCCGAAACTGCGAGCTCATTATGAAGATAAGTTAATTGCACTCTTAACTGGTTTTACACTGTAATTTAGTAGCTCCTCTTCGTAAACAATTATTGATTCAAATTAATTTAAGGCGCCACACAGTGCGTTTCACATGTTGAACTCAACTTGTCCCCAATTTAGAATACAATTATATATTATATTATATTATTACGTTTACATGAAGCCTAAAAGCCAGTTAGTCGATATATCGTTAAATTGCGCATTCTCATTTGTTGAAACCAGATTCTAAAAATCAAGCTTATGTAACTGGGTTGTTAACCTTTTAGGTGAGACATTTGATACCAGACTATAAATCATGACTATATATTTAATACCTATTGAATTAATTTTTGCGTTTTAATACATTCGTTCCGTTTATGACTTATCTGTTATCTGTTGCCTAACAGCATTACGTATTTATAGAGAAATCACTATTAGTTTCCACACATTTCTACGCATTTATCAGAGAATGAAGAGAGGGATTTACTAACTCAGATCTTCGCTATTTACGTACTGATTCTATAAAGACGAACTGGAGTGTGGCCCTCAGTGCTTCTTAAACGTATTATTTACTTGGGCTGGCCACTGGGTTTTTGATTTCCTGCTTCCATGCAACTGTGAATCCCTACTTAATGACGCCCGTAGATGGCCACAAAAAGTGCTCCCACCTTCTGACGTCACTTGTTGCAAGTCTACATTTTTTCCTCGGCTTCTGAGCAGTGTAGAGCTGCGCTGCGCCGCTGCCTCGCTGCCTACTTTCACGGTCAAGTTCATCTGCGAAGCTCTCGCTGTTATTGCGGTATAGAATTCCCAGCAGCTGTCGTGCGTCGTCGGTTTTGTAATGAACTTGACGAGCTCTGGGCACAGGCTCTTGGTCTGATTCTGTCTGCTGCTCAGTTAGTTTCCACAAATGAAGAACGCCGCAGCGAGGCAGGCAACAAACAAATTTTTCGCAATAGTTCACGTAGACAAAATGTGCGCGGTATGTCTGTCGACTGGCAATGAGAGCAACTGGCACTGGCTGGGTGAGAGGAGCGGCAGAAGCAGCATTGGCCGCGGCGATTATTGGCTAAACATCTTCGTGCAGCTTTGCGGGCAACGGCATGTGGCAGGCGATGTTTGGCGTGTGATATTGCTAATCTATGGCCTGGGCAGCGGTCTTTGGCTGATTGGACGCGGCGCTCGCAGTGTACGTACCCATACCGAATCCACAAAATTCAATTCCAAATCCGAGTCCGCCACTGAGCCCAACCCAATCAAATCGCAGAGCGACGCATGCGTCGTCGACTTTCTCCGAAAAATGACGTTGCGTTTGTCGAGCTGCGACCCGCTGCAACCTGCAGACATTGCCAACAGCGGCGACAGCAGCAGCAGCAACAACAACCACATTTGTCCAATGCACATTAACATTTCTTTCATGCAAACATTTAAAGTGAAATTTCCCAGCGTTCGCTTTCATTAGAAATGAATCGCATTCGAAGCTAAGAGCTTCGGCTTATAACTTGCATAATATATTGAAGCTGGTTCTGTCAATCGCTTGGAAATCCAGTGAAAAAAGTTTCGACTAACACGAAAACTTGATTAGCGCCTTAGCATGCAAGCGGCATCCGCCCGATTGGGGGGCGTGGCCCTAATGAGCTTACGTATTAATCTAAACAAGACGCTTGGCCGGCCGGCCCTTTGGGCCAGCTCTTGTAAACTAGTTTTCGATCAATTATGAAATAACAATAACCAGGAAGCTGCCTGCCTGCATCGAAATTTTGTGAGCGCAGCAATGCAATTAATTAGCCAGAAGACGTGTTTCTTTACCTAATTGGGAACCAAGGGACACAAACGGATGCTGAGCTCTTCCTTCTGCTCGGCGCTGAGTTCGAAATATGATCAGCGCAGGCATCGAACGGTTTTAATTTGAATTATTTATGTTTCGAATGCAATAAGGAAGACTCAATAAATTCTATAAATCATTGACTTGGCTCGATATTGACTATGCCTCAGATATTACTTTCATACTTCGCTATGATAATCGCCAATTGAAGCTGCATTACGTACGGACAAAGGAAGAAAATAAATTGGTTAATGCGAATAAATGATAATACACGGATCTACAATGACAAGGAAGAAATTGTGCTTACACAATTTAAAGCTAAAGCTGGCATTCAGTATCATAAATACGGCTCAAGAACTACGTCTCTGTACTATTACACAGCTATTGAGGTCTACTTAAATTAGTTCAGCCACGAAAAGTTCTTGCTGATGCTGTCTGAGTTTGTACTTTATATTAATATGAACTATACGTAGGCTAGTGCAACAACCGATACAATGGGCACGCACGTTCGAGGGGTCGCATTATATATAAATATTTCCCATTGTCCGTGGGCAGAGCTGAATGTTGTATTGATTAGCTACTCCCGTTGTCTGTTGCTTTACATAGGGCTTATTGGACTTAGTGGTATTAGTGAGCCATGCCAGTGAGATTCCCGGCTGGAAAGGGGCTGGGCTAGGTATTCTGGATACCTGCCAATGACGGTATCATGTTTGTTCGAGTTCCGTTTGTAAAAGGTTCACTAGTCGAAGATAGCACATGGTCCATAGCAGACTTCCATTCTCTATTGTAAAAGGCTGCCTACCATGGTCAGCATCCCCGTTAATATACTCCGAGAATACCCAGGGCAGTTGCTTGCCATGGCAGCCAGCTTTTGTCCGGCTGCCGGACAGGCCGAGACTCTTTTGTTATTTTTCACTTTTCTTTGTACATAACACGTAGCTGATGACGCCGATGTTAATAATGATGTTGGAGATGATGATGTGTGCGATTGCTGTAATGACGCTAATGAGGCAGACCAACTATAAATCGAGCATTTGAAGAGTGAATGAAAAGTGATTTGTTGTTGTTGGTAATTAGCATCGAACCTGCAGCTGCAACACGTTGCATAGAGCTGGGCATGCCCCAACCATGCCGCCATGCCGCCATGCCCCCTTCTCCTTAGCATGGCTAACCATGACCGACGCCAATTACGGTAAGCCGCGGCCATGTCCACGGCTCTGTTTGTTGATAAGCCACTTTCGAATGCACAGCGCACTTGA
>JABVZX010000352.1:2524259-2535033 GCA_020883565.1 Drosophila pachea
TTTTATATGCTTATCGCCTCAGCGAGCGCCAGAAATGGGCTGTTCGCACAACCGGGTAATCTAAATTCTCCCATACCCCACTCGACTGCATTACCTGACCCTAAACGCTAGTTTTAGCCGTCAAATGTCTGGCCTATAAACGACACACATTGAACTCGAAATGTTGTTCAATTGAGCCAGCTGCACCTTCCATTGATTTATTTGCTGAGGCACGCACGTCTGTAGGTCGAGGCCAATGATTGACGACTTGAAGGAAATGTTAAGACATGCCCAAGCCCATGCCCTAGTCCATGAGCTGATAGGCGCGTCGGAGCTGAGTCGGGGACGGGTGCCTAGAAATGTCTCACCCGCACCCATTAAGTGGCAGCACGACTTTGAAAGTTGCAGCAACGCAAACGCCTGGAAATGTGTGGCAAGCACGCAACTTTCGACGTCACCGCATCGAAGGAGTGGGGAGCACTTGAGAGCACTTGTTGTAGTACGCCGTAAACAAAATATAAATACAGCTCTTATTAATCAGAGCGTAGGCAGCTGTCAGCTGTGTAGACACGACACATCTAACGTGATTCCAATCAAAACAATGGCGGACACCGGGCCGCAACAAGTGTGGCGCGTGGCTGCCAGGCTACGCTGTGCCCGGTTCGCGCCTGGCGTGCTAGTTGAGGTGAACTCGAAACAACCCGTCAACTAGGCGACTGTCAAATGGGCCTCATATCCGTAATCCGCAGTATCGACCAAACAGCGGCAAGCAATATAATTTGAACTTTAGGCGACTTTCTGGGTCTCCGTTTGCTGCAGACATAGATTGGATTTCAAGCCCTGCGGAACACGTCCCGAAAGACCACTGCGGCAGAGAGCGCACAGGAGCTATCCAATTGACCAGTTAATGTCCTAATCATGGACGATCGCACTATAGACTCCATCTTCTTGGGCTCGCTCGAGTCCCTGCCGCCAGTGAGCTCGAAAATTGTGCGTATTTTCACCAGCTCCACGTTTACGGGTGTGTGAAAAAGAGAAAACTCGGTTTCATGTGTGCAGTCTTATGTAATCGCGTATATTTCTACATAGACACCACGATGGAGCGTAACACACTGATGGCCAAGTGCTATCCACGCATCAAGGACTACTGTCGGGAGAAGCACGGCCTCGAATTTCAGGTGGTGGACATGCGTTGGGGCGTTCGAGATGAGGCCACGGACGATCACATGACCACGGAGCTCTGTATGCGCGAGATCAAAAATTGTCAACGCCTGTCGATGGGGCCCAATTTCATCGTGTTCTTGGGCCAAAAGTACGGCTATCGGCCCATACCCACATACATAGTGTCTTCGGAGTTGCAGATGATTTGCGAGGAGCTGACCTCAATGGGCGTGGATCGGGCTCTACTCGATCTATGGTATAAGAAGGACAGCAATGCAGTGCCGCCCATATCCGTCCTACAGCCCATTTCCTCGATATTGATCAACTTCAATAACAAGGTAAGTCTCGATGGATTCGCAACGAAGAGCAGCATCTCATACGCAATCCGATCACAGCGCGTGCCGAAGCTGCAGGCCGAGGACCAGGCCGTGTGGTGGGACACGCTCAACAAAATGCAAAAGCTGCTGCGGAAGGCGGCCGCCTCTCTGGGCGCCAGCAACAAGATGTCAAAGGATGATGTCCACAACTACTTCATGTCGGGTGAGTGGCAGCAGCAAGGTGATCCAGGTGATCAGGTGAATTACTTACTTCTCTTTCGCATAGTAACGGAACGCGAGGTCATCAATGGAGTGCTGAACGTGAAGAATACGAAGAACCATTGTCTGGCCTATGTGCGTTACATAAACAACATTAATCTGCAAAACTTGAAGAAGGCCTCGCTCTTTGTGGATATCATCAATCGCAGCTTGGACACGGAGTCGGCCAAGCTACTGAGTGACCTGAGGGATGTTCGTCTGCCCGCCAAGATCGAGGCGAGCAATGCGCAAAAGTAAGTAAAGTAGATTGATGGGAAAGAAGTGGGAAGCTAATGGATTGGACCCTCCCTCTCCTAGGTACACCGTGGAGTGGATTGGCCGCGAGGGACTCGACATTGAGACGCATGAGGAGTATTTGAATCATTTCATATCGCACTTCTATAAGAACGTGGTAAAGCTCGTGGATAGGGCCATGCGCAAAGAAGACTCCAGTGCACAGGGGCAGATAGTAACTGAGATCCTTCAGCATTTGCACGCTTGTAACAACTCGGTGAAAATTTTTTACGGCCGCGAAGAAAGTTGCGAACGTATCAAGCGATATATGCTGGGGGATTCAGATAAGCCACTTGTCCTTTTTGGCGACGGAGGTTGTGGAAAAACTTCATTGCTGGCCAAGAGCGCCTCTCTGGTAGCCAGCGAGTGGTTCGCCGACAAACGACCCATCAATATCATACGCTTCCTAGGCACAACTCCGGACTCGAGCGCCTTGACGGCCACACTCATATCCATATGCCAGCAGGTGATATCCATCCGTTAATTGCAGCTAACCAAATTACTCATGTTACTGTTTCGTAACTGTCAAACGGTTACATTTGCTTATATGAACCACCATATGCAGATATCGTACAACTATATGCTACCCTTTGAGAATATACCAGATGATCTTGTACCTCTAACAGCACATTTTAAGCAATTACTAACTTACGCTAGCCCCAACCAACCACTTACTATATACCTTGATTCAGTTGATCAACTGACGGGCACTCAAGATTCGAATAAGGTATCCTGGATACCAACCCGCTTGCCAGCCCATTGCAAGGTGAGTGCGAGGTCCCTAACTGGCCTGACTCCAGCTCTTCCCCACTCTTCTCTGCATGCCCCTTTTGTAAATACAAACTATTTTATTAATTAATATCAACAATCTCACAATGAATAATCGCCAATGAGAGAATTCCAAAATTTGCATCTTCATTTCGAAATCGACTTGAAAGAATCACCTTTTGAATATTTCTGCACTGATTCGAACATTTTTTGATCGATTTTTAACGATTGTCTTGCCCCCTCCTCCCAGCAACAGACGACGTCTCTTAGTATGCACTGCATGAAAGTATATATATACATATATAGAATAATATATAGAGTACATTTTGCTTAGATTTCTATTCGTTTTAAGTTTTCCGAAATTGCATGCCGCCCGTCCAGAGGTATATGAGTTTGTACATACGATTGAAACACTTTTCCAATCGCTGTAAGTTTTTCCAATTGCTTGACATGTGCGTGCTAAGCAATATCACTCGCAAAAAAAAAAAAGAAGAAAAACACTGAAAAGGCTTTCCTTTTGGCACTCCATTGCCCAAAGCGATTTCCCGGATGCCGTTTTGCATGAGGCACGTCGGGCGTATCATATAGGAGTACTGCTTCTGCCCCTTTGTGTAAATGCTGTTGGGATTGCTTACAGATCATCATATCGTGCGCGAACGAGCCGGCGAATCCGACAGTTTCCCATGAGTACCATGTGCTGTGCAAGATGATTGATGTGGAGGAGAACTTCATAGAGGTGACTGCGCTCGGCGAGGAGCTGGCCATGAACGTGATCAAAATGTGGATGAAGACCGCGTGTCGCGATCTTAACAACTACCAGTGGCGGTTGGTGGCCAATGCGATTAGCAAGTGCTCCCTGCCCATATTCGTGAAGCTGGTTTTTGCCGAGATATGTCGATGGCGCAGCTATACGCGTCCGCAGGAGACCCATTTGGCCAATACGGTAATGGACTCAATTATGCTGCTTTTTGAACGTGTGGAGAAGCAGCATGGTCGCATCCTCGTCTTTCATGCCCTGGCCTACATAACCGCCTCCAAATCGGGCCTCTCCGAGAGCGAACTCGAGGATCTCATTTCGTTGGACGACAAGGTCTTGGATGATGTCTACCAATACCATATGCCGCCAGTCCGCCGTATTCCGCCTCTGCTGTGGACACGAATCCGTAACGATCTGCCTAACTATTTGAGTGAACGGGAAGCCGATGGCGTCAACGTCATGAACTGGTATTAACAGAGTATTTCGGAGATTGCGTCCTTCAGACTTTAGCATATCTAATAAATGCGAAAGATAGAATAGATAGCAGTACACTGTAGATTGGGATTATAGAATACTAGGGCCTTTAAAGAAAAAATCGAACTTCTATTTGAGTCAAAGGATAATTCTTTAGAGAGCTTAGGCCGTAGTAGATAAGTAAGGTAAAGGGATTAGGGGAAAGTTTGATACTACTAAGAACTTAAGGGATATTTTTAAAACTAATTTTTTCTTATCTCACAGGTACCACAGGCAATTCAAGGACACAGCCAAGGAGCGGTACTTTAAGAACATGAACATGGCCATATATTTTCACTCCATGATTGCAGACTATTATCTGGGTATCTGGGGCGGAGGTATACCAAAGCCGTTCAAGTTCACAGAGATACAGAGACATCGCTTTGGGCTGGCTGACAAGGAGGGTTCCGCGGATCGAAAGGTGCCCATACAGCCGCTGGTTTTCACTAGCAAGGACGGCCTCTCCAAGCGCTACAATCTGCGCAAGGTACAACATTTCCTATGCCCAGAAGAAATCATAGGTCATACCCGAATTCCGTTTTATTCTGTTCGACTGTTTCCTTTTCAGTTTGGCGAGCTGCCCTTCCATTTTGTCCGGTCGCGGCGCTTTAAGGATCTGTTCGAGCACGTGCTCTTCAACTATGAATGGCTGCATGCCAAACTCTCTAGCTGCCCCTTGCAGGCCGTGCTGGCCGACTTTGAGGACGCCTCGAGCAACACCGAGGACATGGAGGCGAAACGTGAGCTCATGCTGGTGGCGGACGCGTTGCGCTTGGGTGGTGCCATACTGGCCATATATCCCAATATGCTCGCTCCGCAGTTAATTGGACGTCTGTTGCCTGAAATTGGTGGCAATTCCAACATCAAGATGTTGCTGCGCGCCTGCGACCGGTCTGGGCCAAAGGACTGTGCCCTAATACCGGTGAATCATTGCCTCCACACACCTGGCGGACCCCTCAAGGTGCGTATACGTCCAGGTGCAGTCTCTCGAGTATACGGCTCTTTACACTAATCTCTTTCGCAGTACTCGCTGGAGGGACACCAGTTTGCGGTATTCGCCTTTTGCCTGACCAGCGATATGCGTTACATGGTCTCCATATCGACGCACTTCATCACGTTCGATTTGTCCACTTCTGACTTAACGCGCGATGTCAATCCCGGCATCGAGGGTATTATGCAGCAGCTGGTGCTTAGTCCGGACAACAAGTGGGCAGCTGCCTACTCCAACAACAACCAGACGGTGCTGCTCAACATGCTCTCCAGCGAGTTTGTCATTATCAACAGTCCGTTTGAGGAATCCGACGGACCGGTCAGCGGCTTGTATCTGCTGAATCAAAAGTTAGTTCCCTCTGTAGCCTCACGTCCCCATAGAAACTAACCTCCCAGTAGCCTATTCATAATTTGCAAGCTGCGTTGGGCTAAATTCGACATGCGCGGAAATCTGGTTGAGATCTTTGAAGTGCCTGGCCAGAATACCGACTGGGAGATCCTGTGTAAGTAGCAACGCTACGGCTGTTGCAATTGGCGTCAAGAGTATCCTTCCTCTCATTGCAGCGATGGAATTCTTTAGCCCCGTCGACTATAATGTAGTCTTTTGGTCGGGCTCCATCAATGAAATACGCTTGCGTCTGGACTCATACCGCAAGAGCAACCACTCCAATTCCGTACATTTCTTCAGTGCGTTGGTCATGAACAAGGGTCGCACTCGAGCCTACGGCTGCGCCAATAAGGATAACTTTGAAGTGTCCGTCTACGATTTCACTGAGACCGAAGAGACGGGCGAGATACACTGGAGTTTCGTAGAGACTCTGCCGCGTTATGAGAACGACGAAAAAGAAATGTTGCTGCAACTCCGCTTGGATCAACACCAGAAAGATCGAATGTTGCTTGGCACAGCTGGCTTGGGCTTTGTCATCTGGGACTTTGGGTGTCAGGATAAGGGCTCAGAGCGCGAGCCGATCACCAATGGTGCCATGTACTTGGCCCTGCCGCACGGCGTTAGAAATATAACAACCCGCATCATGCAGTCCAACTCCATAATGGTTAGCTCCAAGCTGGATTATGCTGTCGCTGGGGTACGTAAGAATCTCTACGTCTGGTGCCTTCAAACCGGACAATTGGCCAAGGTGCTGGATGCTCATTTTGGGCGTATTATACAATTGGAACCTCTTACGATTGGCAACTGGAACAATTTGGTAACCTCCTCCATAGACCGCTCTGTAAAAGTGTGGAATATCAACAACATATTTGAGAAAGTTCATGTCATCGATCGCCATGAGCTGCAAATCGACGACATCAGTCTGTCCGAGGTGGATATTGCTGTGACCGTCACACGCAGCTGTGTTGGCGTCTGGGAGACGCGCTCTGGCCGCCTGCTCGCCAAGCTGGCCGACAGTCCCTTGGGTGCCATCGTCACCCATGCGGAGATCACACCAGACGGACGTTACATTATCTCCTCGGAAACGGGCAAGTTTTTGATTTGGAATCGGGTCTCCGAACAGGTCGTGTACCGTGACGACCAGCCAGGCATACAGCAAATAACGCTTATGGACTATGGCTATAAGGTGCTTACTGTTTCCGTGCCAAATATTAATCAAAGGGATATCATAGCGGCGGCATCTGCAGGTGCTGATGAAACGAATCGGTTGACGGCCATCACCACGGTTCGGTCTATTCCAGGTGAGGTTCACTGATGAAATCAATCATATTTGGTTAACTAATTTCTCTCTTAATATTTCTCTTCCAGAGGGAAACATAATATTTAGATTTGATTATCCCATACGTATGATAACAGGCATGCCCTTTCGGCAATCAGTTATCACCTCAGACAAGGCATACATCATTGTGGTCACATTGGACAAATCCAGCAAGGATTGCCTTGGTGTGTACAGCGCGACGAATGGGGCATTCGTCTCGAAAATACTGCTAAAAGGATGCGCCATTAAGGTGATGAATATCTCATCCATACAGACATGTAAGCTTCAATAGTTTCCAATATTTCAGGAGGCATTTTCCCTGGTGCCCATGCCCCACAAGGCAAACCAGGTGGCAGTGATCAGCAGCGAGAAAGGCAGCATTATGGATATCAAAAGCAAGAAGCACGTACGATCTATTCCCAAGTGGGGTGGTAGCCTCACTAGAGATGGTAAGTGTGGTCTGTATGCTCCAACCCGAGGCGGTCTGGAGATGCTGGAACTACGCAAAGGAACTACAGTTAAGACGTTCATACCAAAAGTGGCCGAAGGAGTATTTTCGGTCATCTGCATATTTACGGAGAATGACGAATATGTGGCATATTATCACAGCGGTAGGAAAACTATCCGCGTCTTTCGTACCGGCGACACGGAGATGATTGCCAACTATAGATTGCAAGCCGAGCTGACGGCTATAAAGAGTAGTAAAGATGGGCGTGCCATTGTACTCGGCACTGTGGATGGCTGTATGTCGGTGTTGGCGATTGTGGATCCCAAAAAGGAGGAAATGGTTGAATACTTAAATGCGCTGCCCTCTCGGGATGAAAACTGGAAGGCCAAGTTGGCTAAGATGAAAGCACGCGTAGGATTCAAGGCGGCTATCAGAGTGGCTACCATTTCTTCACGTTACGCGAAGCTCAAGTGTGGCGACGGCGACGGCGAGGGTGAGGACGAGGAGCTTAGTGAAATAACTGAGGACATAGTCGCCGATTAGATGAAGTATAAATATAACATTTATTTTTTCCAATTCTGCATAAATAATGGTGTTACAAATTCGTGTGTGTGTGTATGTATCTTTGCGAATGTTTTGTGATTGTTAAGCTAAATAATTGCTAAAACCAAAACGTAACTGCAATTTAGTAAATTATTTGTTTAGTTACAAGCTTGCATGTAGTACGATTCCAATGATCAAAAAATAGTTATGTTTACAACACGCACTGAGCGTATCGGCTTATCGCTTGGCCTGGCTTGACAACAAATATGAATTGGGAGCAGCGATATAACAAGGGTTTTACATATAATTTTTTGAGGAAACCAGTTCTTTTATTCACACAAAATATTTTAACATGTTCTAACTTCTTTAACTTTAAATTTCCAAAGCAATCGTAAAGGAACTAACTTAAACGACAAATGAAACAGGCTAAAAATCGTAATCTCGAAACTCAGGCATTCGAAATGTGAATTACATATGAAAATTTAACTCAGTGGTAATACAATGACAATTTGCTTTTGCAGTACGCTCGTTAGTAATAATTAATTATAGTTGGTTTAGTGTAGTAATCATAGTTGTTGTTAACCTGCATTGATTTGTTACTAAAACGTTATGATTATACCGAGAAGCATACATATTCGTGTTAAATAATAAACTGTTAATGCTGAAGCCCTACGATCTACAGGATCTTCTCTCGTTGCTGATCGGTAATAATATGAATATAAATATATATGGTATAATCCGTTGCAGAGAAGCTATACTGTGATAACTAAATTGTAATACAGTTTTTCCACACTTATTGGGCGTGATTCTCCTTCTTTATCTGCGCCAGTTTAGCCTGTATATGCTGAAGGCGATTGGGCGACAATTCAGGTTTCTGGTAAAAAATAGAATATGTGCATATAAAATAGCACGTGGGAAAAGTTTTAATTAACTCGTAATTAATGTACGGGACGCAGCAATATAATAATAAAAAGTAGCTATCTAGGGACTTCTCACGGCACCCACCTCGCGTCTGATCAACGACACTTTCTGTGCATTCATCGAGTTTAAGCAGATATTTTCGTCAGCCACTCTATTATCCTTTATATTGGAGCCATCATCCCCGCTATGCCGGGTGGACATCATGCTCTGCAAACGATCCATCCAATAATCCGGATCGTGAACAGTGTTTTGATAGTTGACATCTGTGAGATAAGAACGTGTAGATGCTGCCGATTGAGCCAATAGCCAATTATATAGGTTAATAGAAAGGTGCGGATGGTTATTAAAAGGGTGTTGTGTGTTAGGCAAGCAATTGTAACGAACCTGTCCGATTGTCCGGCGCCTGAATGGAACCTGCATTTTGGTTACGTTCAATTTCGGCTAGGCCTTCCTCAATATATTTGTGAAAAGTCGCGCTGGATCCTTGCAGGAAAGTGCTCAGATCTATATCTGGATTTTGTTGCTGAAGAGTGCAGTCATATCTTAGATTTATGTCTGACTAAACGAATATTACAAAGTACCTTAAACTCATAGAGCTTTTGAAGTCCTTGTTGTTTTGTCTCTTTGTCCGAGATCAGCTTGAAGATTTGAGATACAGTATCGTGCGTTTGATGGGATATGCGTTTTCCTCCAACATCCTTCGCCGTGAATTGACGCTGAGGCGAAACACCAGATCCGGACACTGTACCATCCTTTTGGAAATTCTGATAAAAAACTAGTTATTAGATTTTCTTCAGAACCAATTATAAAAGCTTACCTTCAAGATGCGTATCAAGTATGTATGGAGCTCCGAATGGGTGGGTATCTGATTTAGATGCTGTAGTATGGCATTACCTTTTACCTTTGCCATGTTGTGTATTATAGTCTTTACAGTACGAAGTGGCGTGTCGGATGGTCGATTCTGCCACCAAGTGCTCGGAAGTGCTAACATAAATTCATGTACCTCTAAAATGACTGCATCGTAGTTGAGCTCGTTGGACCGCTCAGGCAACATTTTAATGTTACGCCAAATGCATTTCATCAGCAAATCTGTGAACTTGGGCAAACCCGCAACCGGGCAGGTCTCCCTCAAAAGTCGTATCAAAGCACTATTGTTGTAAAGTAATCAATGTAAATATTTGTCTTATTTACGTTATGGTTTCTCCACTTACCAATATATATTTGTAAAATTGACTTTGTCCAACACTTTCAGACATATGCCATTTATGACCTTGTTGTATTGGCTATCATCGCCGCTGGTTAATTTTTGATCAGCCAATAGATGCAGCAGCGAAGACATGAGATTCTTAATACAGGCCACACTCAGTGTTTTCCCGAGAATGTTGGCATTAAAGAATGTATACAAAATAGTAAGCAAAGGCTGATACACGACCTGTGCCTGTGCTATGGGCAGCTGAGACAGATTCTAAAGACAATAATTCCAATCAATAATCTAGTAGTAATATAAGATCTCCGTGACTAACCTTCAGCTGTGCCAGCACATTTTGTATAAATATTTCTTCGTAATCTCGCAGCACAGCCTGCTTTTCTGGAGCCTCAATTATCTCGGTAAGCTCATTTATGGCCGCACGAGCTTTGAGTGTGTCCGTGCTGCTGATGGCCTTAATGATCTTCACCAGCTGTGGATCATGCTTGGGAAGCACATCGGTCAGACTGCATTGTAATAAAAAATGTTAATATGAAATCCGGTTGCTTGACACTTCCTCTGACTTACTTGGGAACATTGCTTTCCAAATGGTTTTGGCTTACTAATTGTTGCTGCGGTTGTTGCATCCGTATGGGGCTACGATAGGGTGATATGCCACTGGCCATGTTCGTATTTGCTTGCGGCGATGTTGTCAAATTTTGTTGTATATAGTGCGAGCGCGAAATGAGACGATCAAACTTTTCCTGTGGATACTGAAAGCCGTCACGTGTGGGTATGACCTTGATTGGCTCGTATAGCAGCGAAATGTCGACTGTGGGCTGATCCTGAAACACCATTTGATCCACACGCACCCAGTTCTTTTCGATTTCTGACATGACTTGGGGATCTAGACCGAAAGGACCACTTGCCCTT
>JABVZX010000352.1:2535086-2547931 GCA_020883565.1 Drosophila pachea
TTGAGCAGATGGTGCCTGATCAAACGTGCTGCATAAAAAAAAAATTATAATTTAGACATAGCTATATATGTATATACAAACATCTGTGTAGGAATAGGTATCACCTAAACAGATACATTATCATATACTTATATGGTTGCAGCTGTAATACTATTTGTAATGAAATGCAAATGTAACCGAGCAAAACTTAGCAAAAGAGACAGCACAAGCCAGGGACAATAACAACAAACATCAAAAACATATAAAGCAAACAATGAATTATGCCATATATACAAATGCAAATAAGAAAGGAACGCCACTTTACGCCTGTCGAGTCAACGACTGCATGATGCTTTCAGCGCTTGGGACATTCCGTTCCGCCAGCTTGACGCCTTGACCTCGCGTATGGCAGCTAGTTTGCAAAATTAATAGAAAAGAAAATAAACCAAATCATACGAATAAAAAATAACTTAGGAATCTTATCAAAAAGTTAACCAGGAATGGAAATTAGAATATCTCGAGTTTATATTATTATTATAACATGAAATACTTCTGAAAGTAGACTCAGTTTTAGTTTCTAACAACGATTTATGTTTATCTAGGAAATATGAAAATTTTATTTTATTACGCTTTAAAAAAGCCATTTAAGTATTTGCTTAAATTTGAACTCTTCTTTAGTTGGAATAATTTCTATTCCCGCTTGGTCTTTATTTTCAAATAAATACTACAATTTAAAAAAAAACAATAATTTCCATTCCCCGAAAAGTGTAAAAAAGACAAACTCAAGTTCTAGCTGCATTTTTGGTTACCAACAGTGGTTCCTCTGCAGAAATGCACACTTACCCCTCCTCTTCAGGCGGTGGTAACTCATCACAACCGTTAGCCACTGCATCTTCAATCTCAATGCTCTCTTGCTGTACCACCTGCGCTGGCTGCTTAAGTCCAGGTGCCACTTCTGCTGGGGCCGCTGGCTTTTTAGTCTTCTTAGCGCGCTTGATACGCTCATCCAACATTGATAGATCTTTCTCGTTTAACTGACCAATCAGCTTGTAGACCTTTTCGCCTGCCAGGAAATACGCCATCACAATACAGTTGAGCGCCGCATTCCGAACAGAGTTGTCACGATCGGAAATTTGCCGTGCTATCTCTTTCAGTGCCACTTGTTGTGATGGCTGACAAATACCAAGCCCGTAATTTTCAATAAGGAAAGTCAACTCGTCCAGACACTCTGTGCGCTGACGCGCATTTTTCGATTTAAGTCCTTCCATCACATACGAGAAAACTTTTGTAAAGGGATATAAAAGATTTATTTGTCGTAGCACACGACGCACGCCATTACGAACAGTATCCTTGGGATCTCCAATCTGAAAAAAAAAACCCAATTATGATTGCTATTATGCGTACTTTCAAAGCATTCTTTGCTCACTTTCAACAATAGATGTGGCACAAAGCTGCTGCCCTCATTTTCAGCCATCATGTACTCCATTTCAACCAGCATCTGGAACACTTGTGCTAGATACTCGAGACCCTTAATAAGCACAGAAGGGTTCGTATCATAGAAGCGTAACGTTAGCCACTTAAGTATTAAATCCAGATTACAAATCAGCGCCTTGCTGTTATTCGGCAAATCCTCGCTCAACTGCTCAATAACTTTCAAATGATAACTGCAATAGAATGTAAATAAACACAATTATTCCGATATCTACCCTACTTTGGACAGAAATAAGAAAAACTTTTAAATTGTGCACTTGCACAACAAATTTGATAAATGCGTCAATTTAGCTATTAAAAAACTAGTGCAGTCATTATTATGGGTAGACGATGATTTAACATACCGAAAGTCGTCGTGGAACATGTTAGCCATGAGTGCCTTATTTACATTGGCTGCGGTCATCTGATCGCGCAATAAGTCCGTAAATTCCTCCCGCGGCGTTGTGAACGTCCATTTGAGTACACGCATTTTTTGCTCATCAATGAGCCGTTGATTTTTGTTGCCGTTCACCGCCAGCAAAGGCGATGTGTCGACATCTTCCTCCTTTTTACGAGAATTGGTTGCAGCTGTGGGTTTGTCACCAACTGCCCCAGCTGCTTTAGGCGCAGCCTGCTTTTGCGCTGCGCCCCCGCCACCGCCACCGCCTCCGCTGCGAACCACCTTCTTTGTTTCTTCGGGTATAGGCGCTTGCTGTTTGCTTTTAGGCAATGGCTTTACGGGCAAATTTGGTCGTGCCTTTTCAAGTGCCACCATTATATCCTTTTTAGAGGCAGGCTTTTGTTTCTCAAGAGCACGAGCCATAGCCTCATAGCCCAGGTGAATCATAATGGCAAGAACAGCTTCATTCGCATTCTTCCGTACTTCCGCATTTCGGTCACATATGTGAGCATATAAATGCGGCACCATCGAAGTTAATTCCTCCTTAGAGATTGATTTGGGAGGTAAAAGCGGCATTTTTTCGGCCAACCAAGCCCATAGCTCGGATTTTAACGTAGGCGAACCACTCTTTAATGCATCGGCCATCATTTCGTTCTCGAAAAATTCTTTATAGCCGCCCTGTTCGCCAAAACTATTGATGCAATTCAGCCCAGCGGCCCGAACAAAGCTTTTGCTATCACCCAGCGCATGCAGGAATCCCGGGAAAAGCACACGAACATGAGAGCGACAGCCAGCGCCCATTGCTGTTGACAGCTGTTCGCAGATTGATAGAGCGGTTTGAGCTATCTTAGCATTGGAATCAACAAGTCGATGTGCAAGAGCTGGTGCCAAGTCACCAATTGTCGGCTTGATTAGCTTGGCTTCACTGATGATTGCCTGCAGCTTAATAAGACCTTCGTTTCGTGTTTTCCAATCTTTGTCGGACATTTCTTTCAGGAGTGTTTCTGTAATCTGGCCAGATATGTCAACCCGCGGCAAAAGATCTGCCAAATTAACAGGTTCTGGTGACGTGCGACCACCGGCATCCTCATCCTCTTCGTCGTCAACGTTGGCACTAATACGCTGCACACCACGCACTGGCCTAGGGGGCTTCTCGCCCAGTTTCTTATTGAACTCAGCTTGTATTTGCGATTTAAGAGCAGGTTTCTCACCATCAAAGAACAGCATTATCGCATTGCCCATAAACATGGTCATGGTACCCACGAGTTGAATTGCAGCACCTCGCACAGTGGGATTTGTACTCTGAACACCCTTGCGGACATCATCAAGCAGCAGTTTTGGCTGAAGTTTAAAGCCAAATTCGACAATCGATTTATTGATCCAGTTGAATGCCTCTGATTGGACTTTCGGCGACTTTTGCTCCAGTGAAAAGCTTAACACTTTGCTAACAACATGCTCCAACTTAGTAGATTCCGCTAAAGCACTGAGGGCATCGGACGCTGCTCCACTATTTTTGGCATCGGCTAACTTTTCCGTTATCTCATTGACCACTTGATCAACCGTGACGGCTGTGATTGGAAAGTTTTCAGCCACACATCGTATAGCATCTAGTTTAAGTTTAAGCACTTGAAAATTCATTTCCTTGAGACCAGGCTTACGGCCACTAATGGTTCGCACAAGAATTTGAGACATTCCCGGCTGTTTGGTATCAAAGGTGGGAATTTCCGAAAGCAATTGCTCCATAGCGGCCAGTCGATTCTTCCAGTTAGTGTCCACCAAACCACTAAGAATATCAGCCGACAGCAGCTCATCCGCCTTATCCTGCACTTCTTCAGGCGTTAATTCTCGCTCTGAGGCCATCGGTTTGGCGCCAATTGCTTTTGCTGTAGGAACAGATGCCGCACCGGCTGCTGTCCCTGGTTTCTTAACTGTCTTTCGTGCACCTGATGTCGCTGGACGCGTTACAGGTTTAGGTTCTGTGGAGCCCGCAGTTGGCTTTGCTGCTGCTGTGCCTTTAGATGCCGGAGCAGTAGCCGGACGTGCTTCTTTCTTGGGCACTGCCACTTTGATCTTTATTTCAGCCTTGTCGTGAGACTCCTTAATTTTGCTCATTTTAAGAGCGTCCACATCGACAAGCAGTGGCACAAGTGCCTTTTCGCCCATTAACTTCATGAGTGTACCTAATGCCTCAGCGCTACTGTCACGTACCGTCGCATCAGATTCATTTAATGTCTTGATTAGAGAAGTGGTTAGGAGTTTGACCAATTTCTTGTTCAATGCTGTCGGCTGCGTACGGCAAAGTGCACGGGCCAGAAATAACGCAGTCTCAGACTTGACACTAGGATTTTTGTTGACAAGCGCTTCAACAATATATTCTTGTTGTGCCTCCAGTGTTGTCGAAGGATAAATAGAATCCATAGCATCGCGTAAGGCGCTCACAACATTAGGCTTCTTCTCCTTGAATTTCTCCAATACTGCTGGTACGCAAGCCTTAAATTTAAACAGCATCATTAATGAACAAGTACGTATCGAAATTTTAATTTACTTACTGATGCATATGGCGAGAAGCGCTTGGAAAGACCTTTGGCCAACATTGCAAGACATTTGCCAGCCAAGGCCACCAGCACCACATTTGAATCTTTAGAAATGACTTTTTTTAGTGCATTGACCAAAGTACCGTATTCCCCGCTCTCTAGTTTTGGATTTTCCGTAAGCAACTTTTCAAGAGCGTCAAGTGATTCTTTCCGCAAAGTCCATTTCTTTTCGTCCAGCTTTTCGTAAAAATCTTTCGGCATCTTGGAGAGTATATCAACAGGATCAATGAGATCCATTGGATCGATATCCTCAACACCAGCTTCGCCATCTTCATCTAAATAAAATAACAAAATCCTATATAATATTTGTGTGTTCACGATTACAATGTGGGCTACATATTTCCTAATCACGTTTAAAAAAAATTGTTTCAAAACTGTTAAGCATGTATAAGAATCAAGGATATATCTCTAAAAGAGAACATACTGGAAATAAAGTATAATCCCTGTATTATATGAAATATAACAATATACCTAGGGGCGGGTACGAATACTTCGGCGAGCCAATAACAGGAATATCTTTTGTTACTTGCTGGCAAATTTTCTTTCTTGAAGGAGCTCTATCCTCTATTACAAGTAAATATAGTATATATTTTAAGGGAACTAAGCTTCGTATTTACCATCATATGCATCTTCTGCAGCGGCCTCGTCTGCTATTTTGGCCTGCTTTTCCTGCTGCGACTTAAGATACCTGCGGATAAATCAAATTTGGTTTGATACATCGGGAACTGTACATAGATTGTAACTCACCTGGTTGGTTCGGCACGTTCGCTTTTTACTTTATCGAACTCGTCCTCTAATTCCTTAACGGTTACCTGCGGCAATGAGGCAATATGTGTTTTCATTACGGCACCAATCCAACGATAGCTTTCAATTGCCAGCTGCTTGGTTTCATCTCGCACAGCCTTGTCACGATCGGCCATGAGTGGAGCCAATTTCTTGATGAACTGCTTAACTCCAATCACTTTAGAGCCAAATTCACGCATCGCTTGCGTTGTAGCTGCAACGCAGGCGGCCACAATTTTTGGATTTTTGTGGTCCATGCCCTTCACAAGTTCTTCTAGCACGGCCTCGTGTTTCTCAATTTCAATATACATGAGGGTGACCTGTACAGAGAGTTCCTTTGTCTTCGTCTTGGGCGCAGCTATGCATTTTTGAACAATGCCCGACATCACATCACCAACTGTGCGGCCAGCTAAGCTACTGTTTTCCACAAATATTAATGCTGCTTCAAGACCCTTCTCCTGAGCAAGCGCATTTGAGTCGACGACCATTTTTTTAATAAGACCAGCGTATTTTGACCATTCTGGTGACTTTTCATCATCTATTTCACGAAAGAGCTTTGCTGCTTCCTCGTACCCATCCACACGAGCCTTCCACAGCTTGTGTACGCATCGCTCTTCAATGGGTAGCTTCTTGTACTCTGTATCCTCAGCCATTTTAGTTTAGGTAATCTGTCTGTATGGTATAGTTGGTATCAGCTACTAGTTCGGTTGATGTTACTACTATCTGAAAGCGAAATAATCGATTGATTCGAAACATTTTGAAAATTTTTGTTGATGGATGAAATTGAATTCCAAAAGCAAAACTAACTCAATCGAGCAGAACTTCGTTCTCCGGCAATGGCAATCAGCGTTAATGTTTCAAAATTGAGCTTAATTGTGGATGAAATCTTTGGCTATAGAATGCAACCGACACGCTTGAGAAACACCACTTGGAGAGGCGACAAATTTAAATAGGTCGTATTTCCACATTTAGAATTTGTTATTCTTATGGCAAATACAAGGATTGAGCATCAGGCACGCACCCATGATGAACTCATATACTGGTAACCAATCAACGACTGTTCTTAAATCTTAACCATGAATCACTTAGACTTTTGTATATATTTAGCATATTGCTTAGAGTATTTAACAGTCGGTAATGCCATTTAACCTTTGTCGGTAAAAAAAAACTCACCCATCTCTTTCTTTCAACCCGCTATCTGTTATTACTGAGAGCTTTTATGAGTGACGCTCGTTCTCTCACTCCCTTGCCGTTTAAATTAACGGATCAAGCAAAATAGCAAATGTGTCTCAAAAAGCGTTTCCATCAACAAAATGCCGTCAATTACCGTACTTCCTCACATCTAATTAAATTTCTTTTTATTAATTTAAGGTAGGTGAACTTCTGGTACTGTAATATCAGTCATTACTAATCACAATTAGCGCACAACAACAATAAACAACTGAGTAATGCGTTATATTAAATTCCATTACAGTACTCACCATTGACATGTAAACGAAAATCCCATAGAAGGGCCAGCTGGCGCAACGTAATGCAATAACTTCGATTTTTCACAGGCGCGTAGAAGGCAAGCCAATACCAATACTTCTGAGCGTACACACACGCAAACACTGTCACTGTCACTAACACACGGCTTTGTCGCACCAGATGAAATAAAAATTTAAATATATTGCGGTAACTATCAATAATTTTAACAACGACACCTGTTTTTAATATGCGCCGCAATCTTACAAAATAACAATGTTAAAAATATGTCTTCTGTATAAATAAAACTATGCACGACTATAAAACATCGGCAGCGACGCTCGCCGTCTGTGAAACACTTTCCAACGTTTCAATGTGAATGGCAGTCGCCCATTTGCTATGAGCAATGTAATGTTAAAAGGCAGCTCTGTTAAGAAACGACTCTACGCTCATAAATAAGAAAACAAAAATTTCTAGTTTTGCACCATTTATTTGTTATTCCACAATGTCCACAACACATTGCTGTTCAATTATTGTTACCTCTAGCAGATGTATTGTATGCCCACCCATATATTCCATCAGGTCCACGCCGGACTGTTTGCCTATCTCATCTATATTAATGCTTGAAGCATGCAGTTTCCATTTCTTGAGCAAGGCTTCTATTGACCAATCTGCACTGCGTTCTTGGTAGGTGAATATAAATTTGGCACCACGATTACGTTCCAACAGAAATGCAACTGTCACAATTATATCCTCGAAAACGCTCGGATCATAAAAGCAATCAGCTGCTATGATAAGATCCAATGCAGGTAGTCGAAATACACTATTCAGCAGCAGGCCCCAGCTTAAACCAACGACATCAATGTCAACACCCGGTTTAAGATTATTCACAATACACGATTTTTTTATATGTGCTAGGGACTTTGGCAGAATGCAATTGTCACTGAGTACCACCTGCGCTCCGCACTTGGCAGCTAGAATGCCGGGCAATGCTGTTCCAGCACCCAGTTCCAAAACTCGTTTGCACACAAGTGATTGGCGTCGCTCCCATAAAAAATGTGCAAGAACAGGCGCGCTGGGCCAAGTATAAAATGAGTAGGCGCCCTGAAGAACCTTTTTCCACAATGATTAAATTTAATTTCCTTGTAAATTTCAATTGTGTTAGTTACCTCTGGTATTTTGATTTCCAAACGATCTATGTCTGCATTTGTTTGCCCTCCAATGTTGCAGCTAAATACAAATTTGCGAATGTGTTCAGCGTTAGTTGTGACAGCTACAACATCGTAATCATCACCGCTGCCGTTCATGTGAAAACGCATGTTTACCCAATCAAGCGGCTGAATTGGCAGTTTAATTTAAAAATAAGTATTTAACAATCAAGTTTTTGTTTACAATCTTACTGGCAGCACTGTAGGGATGATACAAATATAAGTCGATTTTTCATCGTGAGTGGATCATGCCAGATATGAGTAGTGATTTCCATAATTAATACTTACACTATTGGAAATACAAGAACTAAAAGTGTTCATTTACTACCATTACATTTCTATATTTCTTTTATTATTTAAAAATTAAAGTTATTATTATGAATATATCATAGTTGCTGTCCTGATGCTATCGATTACTAAGTAATCGTTAAGTTATTGTTTCTTCTTCTAATATCTATCGGTTGCTGCAAATGAACAGTAGTTTTTATATCATTTAATAAAGTAGGAGTATATTTTTAATATTATTTGATATGCCGGGTAGCTGGGTATTCATCGGCTGTTTAGGACAAGGCGGATTTGGTGAAGTCAATCATTGGCGGAACCAAAAAACAAACCAAGAAATAGGTAAGCAAAACATACGTAAATTTGAAATGTAGAAATAGATATAGAACATACATATATGTTCTATATATCTATTTCTACATATACATATATATAGTCTATATATATATTAAAGTTATATTTGATGTTGCACACAATATACATATATATATTGTGCAACATCAAATATAACTTCAATATATATATAGACTATGACTCAAGAATGGGGTTTTTTATTTGAGTTGAGCGTTATGTCTTGGGCTTTCTTGAGTCACCTTCATTTTTATTTGAATAAATTGAGTTAATGCTTGAAGTAAGTAAACATCCTCTACTCTTGGCAGCTACCAAACATATTAAAGATGAAATGAAGAGTAAAATAAGCGTTGATCAACAGAATAAACTCAAGGACCGCTGGCAGCAGGAATTTGAATGGTCTCGCGAATTTAATAAATCATTTTTTGTGTCCGGCGTCAAATTGGGTGCCGATTCAGAAGAATTTATTTTACATTTGAATAAAAATCACATCTGGAACTTGCCGGTTATTATACTAGAATATTGCAATGGAGGCGATGTCCGCCAACTCCTCGAAAAACCGCATAATTGGAATGGTAAGCATAAGAGCTTGATGATTTCACATATAATTAGATACAACTCATTTTAGGTCTGCGAGAGTTTGAGGTGCGAGAGATAATGCGTACTCTGCGCCTAGCCATTGATTTTTTGCACAACACTTGTAAAATTTGCCATCGAGATTTAAAGCCGGATAATATTGTAATCCACCGTATGCCCAATGGCAAGAAGTTATATAAACTAACGGATTTCGGGTTGGCTCGCAATTCGCCTGAAAATACTATTCAACAAAGTGTAGTTGGAACACGACATTACTATGCACCCGAGGTTTTGGACCCTGGCAAGTACAATCATACGGTTGATTACTGGTCGATGGGAGTCATCATCTACCAACTGGTCACTGGTGTCCTGCCATTTATACCACACCAGAATGTGTTTAATATTCATTTAAATATTAAAGAAAAGAAACGTGATTGTATAGCCATAACAGAGGATTATAACAACCCAGATCGCTTCCTCTTTCATAACCATTTTCCGGTTGGCCATCACTTGAGCCAGCCATTAATAATACCAATTATAAATTGGCTGCGAGTGGCGCTAGACTCGAATTATTCAACGCGTGGGAGTCTGTCAGCACCTAATGAAGTACAAGAGGATAATAAAGTACCAGCTATTTTCACAATGGTTGATCGTATACTGGAGATTAAGGTACTGACTATTTTTGCCGCCACTATTTTTAAGCGACTAGAATATGCAGTAACGGATAAAATGACAATGGAGGAGTTGGTAAAACAAATAGAGAAAGACACAAACTTTGAGAATACAGCAATTTTCTTTGTACTGCCGACGGGTCATCCACATAAGCGCTTAACACCGCATACCACACCCATGGATCTCTACGTGGATGCGTGGAGAGACTTTCGCGATGAGTCGCGTAGTCCACCCGTTATGGCTTACATATATAATATAAAGGAAAAGTGCCCATTAGCACTGCCCACACCAAATGGACCACATATTTTGAAAGATATTTTTCAAAAAAATAATTTTACATTAGAAAATTGGTTAGCTAAATGTTTGGTATTGGAAATTCATCACTTGTTGAACACGGAGAATAATTTGGTTCGCATGCTGCTGTGTGGGTTCAACGAGTATGCTTTGTTTTTAGAGCACATCATTCTGGAACACCAGGACATAATAAAGTCCTTAGAACGCCGAAAGGATAAATTATGTGGTGCTATAGAACAGTTCGAGGAATTTCTGTCGGCGGCAAAAATACAACAAAAGTTGACGGATAACCCAGATTGGGAATACAAGTGGAAAAAGTGGAGATATACGGAAACAATTGCGTCAGTTGAGAGTATTGTTGTCCATTATGAATCAACATTGCGGAGCGTACGAGTGGACGTAATAAAAAAAAGCCAAGATGTCTATGATAAAGTTCTGAAAAGTGATATATTCAATTTGTACGTAAATCATATACATTTTGTATTCAAGTACCCCACTCTATACTTTAACTTTATCTTTGCAGAAAGCGCTTCCAGAAGAAAAATGTACGTAATAGTACTATAACTTTTCCTGAGCTCCAAAACATAGTTTTTGAATTTTCTAAAACTCGCAATGATTTTATCACAGATGAAAATATTAAATATTTGTACAATATTATAAACAGTACGCATTGGCGATTCATTTATTTAATGAAAACTGTACAGAAAGCCGAAAAAAAACTCACAACCTTGCAGAATGAGCTGCTACATTTCCAATTGGACATTTTACCAATTCAGCAGCCGCAGAAATTTCAACCAAATGGCTTGACCACGGCCGGACAAAGCATTGTTGTAGATAAGGCCAATTTCGACTCCGTCGATAGTTCTTCCATTGAAAAGCTGATATCCATGTCGATGAGTATCTGTCGCATGTGAGTAAAATTCATTTGACTACATGGGACACCGATTAATCCTTTTTAACGGTAATTTTTTTAGAGTGGAGGATGACATGGATGTTAATCCCAAATAGTATGAAGAATGAGGTGCCAACTGACTGTGTTTGACTGTGTTTGTTCTGTTACATTTGATATAATCCTTAAGACTTATTTGAATTAATTAATACTTTAATTTTATTTTGTAATTGTCTTTTTTGTTGTATTTCCCCCATTATCTGTTTTGCAATTCTACTAAAATTCGTTGTACAATATATATAACTTTCAATGCCAACTTCAGTTGTAAAAATTTTTATTTTATTTATTTATTTACTTATTTATTTATTTTTGTATTTTAGGGTGCATTGTGTAATAGGATATAGTGGAAATAGCTATGTTCAGTGAGTTACACAGAAATTTATATCAACGGAAAATGTGTTTGTTTATATAAGAATTTTCGCCCGAAATAGTAGCAAAATACAAATCTATAATAACAATAATTAAGTTCTCTGTAGAGCCGTCCTCAAGACTTAAGCCTGTATTTCTAACTCAAGCAATGTTTTCTTTGTATCATATTGGTTCTCAAGTGTATCTCAAACTGTGCGTGTGTTTCTATGTGGCTCGGGAGTCATCGGAGCATACGAAAAAAGCGAAGTGGTTTTCAGATGTACATAAAAACAACTTGGTTGGAAAGCATGTGTGCTGGTACGGCTTCGTAAATTTGCTGAGGATTGCAATGTCACGGAAAATTGCAGTCTGGCAAAATTGAATGCGTCAACTTCTGGCTTCGTTGCTCGCAACATTGAGCTATAAAAGCAATCGAACAGCTGCTGCAGCTGACAGAATACGCTTGACGGCAGGGAGAAAAGTACACAGGCCCCTTAAGTAAAAGACAGCTCTCATATGGAACGGAACATATTCATAACACTACTGCTGCTGGGACTGGCTCTACAAGCAACCAGGACACTGTCCAAGCCAAAAGAAACGTCGAATCGATTGCGTGAGTATTGACGGATCACGTAATACATTTGACCAAAGACTAAAGCCAGCTGCAGCTGCGTTTCTTAAGGTTTGTCATCGCGATTCTCCAGACCTGAATGCATGTGCCCGTGCATCCTTTGAGTCACTGGAACCCCGCTTGATGAATGGCATTCCTGAACTATATATTCCACCAATGGAACCGCTGCGTGTGCCAGAGATCCGTATGGACCAGGACTCCGGCGCCATCTATCTGCATTCGGTGTACAAGAATGTCAAAATATCTGGATTATCGACACATAGGCTCCATAACCTCTCTATTGATCCAAGCCAATTGAAATTCTCGGTTGCTATGACGTTCCCCATGCTGAAGCTGGAAGCTGATTACAACATAAAGGGCAAGATCATGATGATGCCCCTACTGGGAGATGGCGTTTGTCACGTTGAGCTGAGTAAGTGGTCACGCCCTACGAGTGTAGCTTCCCCTAATTCGATGCTTGTGTGTTTTTTTTTTGCTCGTTAGCGAATATTACTATGGCAACGGAGCTGTTTGGAGAGGAGTACAGGAAAAATGGAGCTGTCTATTTGAAGATGAAGGACATTAAGGTGAAATATGAGCTCTCGGATGTCCACATGCAGATGGACAATCTGTTCAATGGCGACAAGGCGCTCGGCCAGCGGATGAATGCTTTCCTTAATGAAAACTGGAGAGCGCTCTCTGAGGAAGTGCGCCCACTGATGATTAAAGCACTTGTAGACATCCTACGTGCATCAATCGACAAATTGTTCGATGCTTTCACTTACGACGAACTCTTGCCCTCGTTGAATGACTAATAGATTGCAATAACAATTTAAATAATGTATGGCTTTAATCAAAGTTAGCC
>JABVZX010000352.1:2646895-2679097 GCA_020883565.1 Drosophila pachea
CACTATTTACACACTCAGCAAGTCGACAAGCACTAGTACGCATCAGAGGAAGGAGCAAATCCCAACACTGACGCTGCCCCCAAACAGTCCTTCGTCCAATTGTGGAGAAAAGTCGAGCGGAAAAATTAATTCAACCACATTTTATCCACTGGCTAACAATCATGTGACGTACACATTGCCCAAGCACATCAGCGGCAAAATCTCACTGAACAGCACTATCAATAGCGTTGTTAGCAAAGTGCCTTCGGTCATCAGCATACCTCCGCTAGAGAATAACAGCGAGAAGGCGACAACGATCGGCAAGAGCACCACGTTGCCGAAGATACTGCGCGTAAAGCGGGAAAGTGAACGCAATTCAGCATCAACAGCAACTGCCACCACTGCAGCAACGGTAACAACTAGCAACAGCATGGCCATTGCCCACTGCCAGATGCCCAGTTACCCGCAACTAGGGGCCAAAGGGCAAAGTGGACGCAATGTCACTCCTAGTAAGCAGCTGCCTGTGTGCACAACATCGAAGAATTGTTTGAATCCTAGCGAACACTTCCTGCCCAACGACACGAGTCTAGATGATGATTACCTAAGCGAGTGCGAGAACTGCAAAATCGCACACAGTGCCAAATACTATCTGGACACCGATCACAATGGAGGTGGAGCCAACGGGCTAACTCCGCAGGAAACCATGACACTGCAGCGCAAGTCGATGGAGGAGACCAAAGAGGAGCCACACGAGAGTTACTATCGCAGCTCACACACGTTGCCTAGTAATGCCAAAAAGCATGGGTATGTATACCATCTACGTATATTAAAGATACAAATATATTCAAAAATTTATTATGTGCCTTCTCATTGTTAGTGCCAGCAAGACGAGCAATCGCGAGCCGTGGCAATTCTCAGCAATACCTGCGGCCAGTTCATCAGAAGAGGATGTCAACGAATGAGATATGAGCCATTTTCTTTAAGATGCCACACCCAAACCCACATGCCAAAAAGTGCATCCTAAAGAAAAGGCAGGCTTCTGTTTCTAAATCCACTACAAACCCTAAATGGCATATACTTTATACTATATAACCAGATGAAAGCTGATTGAAAAATTCCAAATATATTTGTAAATATGATGTGCTAAATTTAGATGTATATTTTTAAGAATTGCTCAAAGATTATCATGGGTATCTATACATTATTATTGATGTAGTTATGATAACCATTATGAGCAGTAAAGTTTTCTTTTTTCTGCACTGGAGTATGTATATTTGTAACTATGTAAGTATTTCTAAATGTACAATATTAGGCAGTTACAAAAGTTATTCAAATTGTTAGTGAAAAGATAAAAAATGTTATCGATTGATGATATGTTAAAAAAAAAAGAAGAAAAGTAGATGTTATTTAGAAACATTAACACGTTCTGGGTGGAGATAATGAGCATAAAGCTTGAACTTATCAATCTTGGATTAGCATATGTATAGGTCGTCAACTGAAATCAAAATAAATGAACTCCAAATTTGCCAATGGCATAGGTCAGTACATTGTCTGTACTGCATATGCATATATTACATATGTAGGTGAGCTAAGGGGTCGAACAAGTCACTCCCACTCCAATTCATTCCAAGTCGCGAAAATATAAAAATCGCATTAATAATACCGATTAGATGCCATTTCGTTTGTAAACGTCGGCAAATGTGTATAACTATCCATGGGAGCTCAACAAGAAAGACAAAAAATTAGGTAGAACACATCGATTATACATGTTTTATATATTAAGTATACGCATGGATAACCAACAGCACTTAAAGGTGTTCAATGTATTAAATGTAAGTAAACATATATCTAAATGAAACTAATTATAAAATAATTTCTTGTTGTAGAAATAATCAATTGTACTTGTTATATGTATGTATTGAATAGAAATCTTCTCATTGCGTTTTAAAATAATTCAATTGAAATATTATTTATTAAGAATAACGATTTATAGCAACACACAGACTAAAGACAAATATGAAAAGCTATGGAAAAACACACAAAAATCTAAAATAATAATGAACACATAATGGACTTATTTCCTTCAGTGAGTCCGGCATTTTTATCTCATAAGAAACACAAACATATTCGATTGTAACCAATGCAGTTACACTGATCTATGCTATGGGACTTAATTATTCGATTGCTTAGGCGACATCTCAAGCAACGGCTGAGACGAGGTGTATTGCTTTGGTAGTTAATTTCTAGATAAAATAGACATACTTATAGGTTTATTTAAATTCGCAAAGTAATAAATAAGTGAGAAACTAAGGTCCTTTGGTTTAAACCGTACGCCCAGATAGAGCAGCCAAAGAAATTATTTAATATTCAGGTCAATGTTAAAATTAGTTTATTCTCAAAGAAATAATTTTCATATACGTTGAATGCACAACTCAAAGAGTGAAAATCTGTCAACTTTCCTTTTTTAATGACTGTGCATTCCGAAAATAATTTAATGTGTTCAAGCAGTCGCTCAAATTGCTAGCTATCAAAGATTTAACGTGACAAGTGAACTATGAAAAATCCACAATCAATATCTAAAAGCTCAAAAATGACATCCACGTCAGCTTAGCAGCGGGTATGTTATCAAAAAGTATGACAACAATTACATGTTACTCAATCTCAATAGTATTAAATGAAACAACGTTTCCAGCAATTAAATGCAAACACAACGTATGTTTGTGAATCGCGACTCAGTACGAATTTTTATTAATTAAGCTAATTGATATTGAACAAATTTCAGTAAATCAACAAGAAAATTAAACAAGCAGAAAAACAAAAATAATCATAGTAGTTTACAAATAAACTAGATTGCGCATAAATTTAACAATTAAAAAGACGTTTCAAAATATGTAATTTACCAAATAATAAATGATCATGTTTCAAAAACGATAATGCGATAATTGTAATATGCTTAAACAAATAAACGGATCTATTATGAAGATGTTGATCAATTCTTCAAATTGATATTGATCCGTGATTGCTCTACTAGAAGCACTCATCCAACCCACATGTAGGAAAAAATTACATTTTTGTCATTAATTGTAAAAATGCGTTTTTTTACTTGGTTTTATTTTGTATTTAAATCATAAAAACAATTTAGGATGTATCCGATTTGTTTTGTGTGTTTGTATTATATAATATATATACGGTATAACCTATTAGTTTTTTGTAATGCATGATTTGCTACATACGCATAACATTTCGCAGCAAAAATTTTTTATATACATACAAAATTCAATAATTTAACGTATGTATCAATCAATTTTTAATTTTTTTATTTCGTATTTTTTTGTTAATCATTTCTTGTGTATTTAATGGATTTTTACTATCAACGGACGTGGAGGAGGAAAACGACGACTCGGTGTTTTGAAGATGAAAATACAGAGCTGCAGCGAAAGAATAACTAAATCAGCGAATTGTCCAAAGGACTGAACCATTTGAGCTTTCGTATAGTGTACACACACTCGCACATACACTTAAAGAAAGGATTAAATAGAATGCAGCGGCTCTCATTACTGCCAGTTTTCGTCTTATTTAATTTTTAGCAGGCTGACTATCCAGTACGGGCGTGATTGTCTTACCCCCAAAGATCTGACCCCAACCGATAAGACTGCAAAGAAGAGGGCGTTAATAGAATTTTAAATTATTTGCATGTCACTTACCGCCAATGGTTTTCCACGCGTCTGCTAAGTGCAATCTTCTCACCCTTCTCCGTACAAACGGGGGTTGTAAGCACAATTTTCGCAAGATCGCCCTTGGTAGCCGAGATACGACCGCCAGTGCTGAGCGATCCAATGTTAACCAGCAGGATTTCGCCACGCTGCAGCTTCTCCACACGTGCGCCCTTTTTGTCACCATCGGTGCGCACGCCAAGCAGTCGACGTAATAGGTAATATGAAATTTCCAATTCTATGTAGATGTCAGGCAACTTGCCAACGGCACCAAGCACTTGACCAACCAATCGATCAGCACGACAGAGCGTAGGATCAATTCTCGTACCCACGCCAATCAGACCGCCGGGCACTGCGTACTGCAGTTCATTTTGTTCAGCAAACAGCGAAACGATACGAGAGAAGATGGGGCGGCAAGTGATATTGCCATCGCTGTCCTTGGTAACAACTCCGGGACGAACCTCGATTTCCTGGCCGACCTTCAGTACACCACTCAATATGGAGCCGCCAGCAACACCACCCTTGAGATCCTGCACCTCACAGCCTGGCTTGTTCACGTCGAACGATCGTATAACAATCAAACGCGGAGGTGCCTTAAAGTCACGCTGTGGTACGGGAATCTTGTTAACTATGTACTCGCAGAGCACGTCAATGTTGTACTTCAGCTGGGCCGAAATTGGAATTATCGGTGCACCCTCAGCGACGGTGCCCTGAACAAACTTTGTGATCTCCTCGTATTGCTCCTTTGCTTGGCTTTCCTTTACTAAATCGATTTTGTTTTGCAATATCAAAATTTGTTTCAGTTTCATAATCTCAATGGCAGCCAAATGCTCAGAAGTCTGTGGCTGTGGACACGACTCGTTACCTTCATATGAGAAAATCGTTAAGTATACAGAGGAAATGGCGTTGCTTATTGTGTGCCTTACCAGCAATTAGCAGGAGAGCTGCATCCATCACAGCGGCGCCGTTCAACATAGTGGCCATAAGAATGTCGTGACCAGGACAATCGACAAAGCTCACATGACGCACTAATCTGAAGCGACCAGAACAGGCCAGACGAGCACAGGGCATGCTGTCGTCCTTGCTGGAGCTATCCGACACAAAGCTGGCTGGGCGCGGGCACTTGGGATTGTCGCACTTGTAAATTTTGGCATTGGCGTATCCTAGAGAAACAAAATTTGATATTTATTATATATCACTTATCCCTAATGCCATTAGTAATTCTGGTTTCCCAACAACAAAATATGAACTTAATTGTTCAATACTTTTATTGCCGTATATTATTAAAACTAATCAATAAGGTTTTTAAAATGAAAAATGCAAATTATATATATATATATATATATATTATCTACAATCGTTATAAATATATTATTATAAATACCAAAAAACGTGTAAAAATAAAAAATTACATATGCAACATACATTTACTTTAGGGCGTTCCATATAGGTATAATGCAAAATTCTTTATTTTATATTTTTTTATGTATTGTCTTTATGAGTTATATTTCGAAGCATTGTAATAATAATACGGTTCATAATTGGCTTGCTATTAATAAATAATCTTTGTCAAATATATGTTTCAATTCTCATATATCAATGCTTATATATTTGTTTATATTGGAAATGAATAATTGGGACATAGATTGATTAAACTAAGATAATTTAAAATAGCACTTTGCGGCAATTAGGAGCACCACAGCGGCATTCGACACGGGCTGCAGTCGAAAGGTTCTCATAGGGTGCATCCTCATTGTCAGCGCGTATATAATCGAAACTCAGTTCTTCGCCTGCCTTGATGTTGCGTAGTGTAAAAAATACCAAATGAGGCAGAGCCATATTCAAATGCTCTATCCAGCAGGGAAAGACGGCTAGATTTGGATCACACGAGTGATTGATGAAATGCGAGACATTGCCGTAATTGGCCGCATCGATGGTGAACTCGCTTTCAGCCGCCATATTATAGTCCAGATCAAAGAGATATGTACGCCCCTTATCGTCGTAGAGTTTTCCGCGCTCATTGGCCTCATCGCTGGTAATAATCTCACCAACATATTCGCACACGAACTCGCCTTTACGCAAAGCGTTCGGAGTTCTCACGCCCCAACCACGTCCATTGTCGGTCTTAAACAGCTCCAATGGATGTTTGCGTCCACGCTGTACAAGACGATTGGGACAACTGTCATCGCAGGTGCAGCGACTATTGCATTCGAAGATCGCACTGCCTTGGGACAGGCGCAACCTTCTTGTACTCCGCTCATAAGCATAAGACTCGCCTGCGAGACGACCACAACAGCGACTCGTTGCTGTACATTCCACTTTGTTCTGTTTATCCGTACAATTACAGCCAAGGATTGCTTCCCCGGGCTTTGGCACTTTATCGCTTATTATGCTCTTCTGAATATAAACGAAATTCGCATCAAGACTTTCCAGATCGACATCGTTCTTCACTGTTATGGGAGGTGCAGGGTGTTCTACTCTGTTCATGCGCTCTTCGAACTCTGCTAGATCCTGCAATTGTTTGCAACGGGCATAATAACATTGTTGCAGCTGAAGTCGTTTCAAAGCCCGGTCTGCAATGCGGTCACGTTCGTAAATACTGCGACTACCGGCCGCTCGGTACTGTGCCAGCAATATCAAATCCAATTTCAATGGTAAATCCTCGAAGTTATCCACCTCATTCGTGATACTAATATGGCTGAAATCTAAAGGTTCCATCGTGGCCAGCTTTGCCTCAAGTTCACTAACAATTTTATTTATATATGCCTCGTATAATTTCGTTTGACGATCCACAAAAATATCCAATTGTGCACAATTTGCTAGATTTTCCAAGTTTTCCCAAGTGTTTTGACTCCTGTCATAGCCTAGCCAATTTACATAGAACACGGGTTCCAAATGCATCACCTCAACACTCTCAATACACTCGATAGTGTACTCGACTTGCGATTTCTTAATGGAACTACCATGAACATCTTTGATCCGTTTCGCTGCAGGCGATTCTTGTGCCAAAGTACAATGTTTGGAACTGCGGCGACGCTTAGGCCCTTTACTCATTGTAGCTGTAGGTTCCTGTGAGCGATCTGTAACAACGTTTGCATCATGTTCCTCAATGCTGTCATAGCCGCTGCTTAGGCTGGGACTCATGGAGCGTTTGCTTCGGATTTTCGAAGCCTTGTTGCGTGGCGAAATAAAATCTTCCTGACAAATTTCCAGCCTCGTGCCACTTCGGACGTATTGTCGCCGCCTCAGCGCGAGGAGCTTAAGTTGTCGGCGCTGCTTCAGTTCGTAGGCTTGACGTTTGCCTTTGGATTTCAAAAGTATTTGGATTTTGGATTCGCTTAAGCGTTCTGCAAATGATTTTTTTTATTTATATATTTATACACATAAATATATATTTATATTTTTGTTGTATTTAGTTTAACACGCGTCGTTGAGCAAACGAAGAACGAAAAAAGAAGAAAGAGAATGGACTCAGTTAATTAAATTGCTGGATTATCGAAATCAAATTAATTAAATTTTGCAAATCTCTAAGAACCCCATATTAAGCAAACAATATATATTTTTTTCAAGTAGTACAGATGAAGGAAAGGGGAAACATTTTTTTTAAATGCATCTGTGTCTATTAAACAGCTAATTTTAACTACCAAGGCGACGACACAGTGCGTGTGCTCAATATGTTGGGAGACTAATCCAGCAATTCAAGTCATTAATATCAAATAATCCAGATATTAATTATCCATTTTCAATCATTTACAGAACGCTCAATACATTGATAGAAAGAGGGCACTCTTAAAACTAGAATTTGACCGCGAAAAAGCAAATGTGAACAGAACTACGCTATATTTAAATAGATATCTTGATAACAATTGCCAAGATTTTTATTTTCGATTAGCCAAACGTTATTTTCCATGCATTAAAGTTATTCACGATTATAAATGTTGTATATATGAATAATGCAAATTGCAAAGATCAATCTGCAAAAATTCAAATATTTTTGCATTTTTTTTTGTCGACACAAATGTCTTTGTTTTTATTTTTAAATAAATACTTTTAAAACACAAAGTTGCTTACAAAATTGGAAAGCATCAAACTTAAAATCAATATAATTTCGCAATTCTCAATTTTCTTTCATAATAATGAAAAAACTGTGGTGTGTTAGTAATTTTAGAAAATACGGTAAGGATGTATTGAGTTTTAAAACGAGTATACGATGAGATAGTCATTAGCAAAGCGATCAGCCCTTGAGTAAATGATGCTTTTTGCTTTATGGAAACATTTGACAAACCAACTTTTTAAAAATTGCCTGCCATACATTTTGAGACTTCCACCAAATTCTCATTTTAACAGGGAATCGAAAATAATTACACTTACCGAGCTTAATTGTAATGTTTCGCTCTAATTCGTTTTTAAATCGAACTGTCTGAACTCCAGAAATAGCTTTGACAACAGTAGATTTGCCGTGTGCTACATGACCGATTGTACCAATGTTAATAGTAGCCTGTCGGGAAATAACCTCCGGAGACAGTGGTGTTAAGTTGCTTATTTCCTAAAAGGATAAAAACAATAAATAATCATTAATCCAATGCAAATAAATAACAGAAACTATTGTACTTTCTCAATACACCCCAAGCCGCCTTACAAACACCAGACACATATACATAGATACACACATTCGCATTTCTTGGGTATGAGTGTGCGTTCAAAAAGCCGTAAATTTTGAGGTTAGAATCAAGTGTATATTGCATCAGATATTATAGCAACAATTGCTGTTCATCAATTATATTTGATTCATTTTCAATTACTCTCACAAATCATTTTCAAGCATATGTCTAAGAACGTAGATTTTGATAAACCGTAACGACTTTGCCTAAACGTACCAGCTAACGCCACGTGCAGCATTCTTTTGAGGTCGACTGCACAGCTAAAGACCAAGAAGAACGATTGTAATAAATATATTGTTAGCCAAAGCTATGTATAATAAAAGAAATTGCAATTAGTGCTAGTAGCGGCAAGTACACTATTTCATTTAGAAATGTCTGCGTTCTCATTGTTGTTTTTGGATTCAGCGTCTAAGCGGATAGCAAAGACGCGTAAAGTGTCATCCACAAGAAGTAACTTTTTCGGCGTACATTTGTGAACACTTACCAAATTGCTTAGGTCCTGCTTTTGTAAATTTGTGTTCACATTGACTTGAGCTTCAGCCGTGGCCATGTTTGGAATATTATTAAAAACGCTTTCTATATAAAATTATAAATGAATAGACCAGCTCGTTTACACCTCGACATTAAATATTGTCCGCGCGTGTTGTAAAGGAGCGAAAGTGACTATACAGTGTTGTTAATCGCCAAAAACTGTTTTGACTATATTGAAACTGGAACTGGAACTGGATTCATCAATTAGTTGAACTTATAAAATTGATTTATATTGACACTGAATTCGAGGGATCGAATTTACAGAGCAAAGCTGCGAGTCAGGCCAATTAAAATCCCCTTTCGGGTTGGTAATATTTGATATTGATCATTGTTTTATGTTAGGCTTTCTACATTTAGTTCTGTATTTTCTAAGTTGACTCACGATTTGTCATAATACTTTATAAATAAATAAAAAAAAGTTGTTTTGATGCAATAATAATTTAGCGCAATTAATATGGTTTGAATTTTTGGAGTTACGCTTGTTTCAAGATCAGAGCACAGCTCTGATGTGCAGTATTTTTTGGTATGCGATATTCGGCCACTCTTAGAGCAGAATTCGCAATCGCGGTGGACGGCGCGCATTAACTGTATTGAATCCGCATCAGCTCAACTGTACTAGATAAACTAATTGCCTTTTACTAAAATACCACTAAGGCTTTTTATTTTATCACTGCTCCCATAAAAGCAAAGTGAGTATTATGTCGAGTGTACCAAAGCGACTAAAATTGGATACTGCCGATGGACATACATCTGCCGGCCCCAACGAAGAGGAATCCGAGGCGCTGGAACAAATCGATGCATGTCAAAACGAAATTGATGCATTAAATGAAAAGGCCAGCGAAGAGATACTGAAAGTTGAACAAAAATATAATAAACTTCGGAAACCATGCTACGAAAAACGCAGCGAACTTGTCAAAAGAATCCCCAACTTTTGGGTAACTTCTGTAAGTATATCCATAGATATGTAGCACGACGACAGTTCTAAATCTGAAACATGATTTGCATGTTTAGTTTGAGCAAATTTAAATATTGCCGTAAAAAGCATTTCTCGTGGCAGTGAGGTGCATGACCAAATAGTGGCGCACTTATCAATTGATTTTGTGTCTATTGCATGTGAATGAAAATTTTCTCTATTCAAGGAAATTTTACGGTTGTTCTTTTTCATCTTGGTCTTCTATGCATGCCGCTGCCACCGGTCGCACCGTTCTCTTTTTGTCTGTGTGTACGTGTATACTATGTATGCTACATGTGAATGCTAATCTATCGATAAATGGCTACATTCAAGCCGCGCATTCTTCAAAATAAATTCATTAAATCTGGTTCTATTATTATTTTGCTGAAAGCTAGATTCTTTTAAATAGGGATTGATTTGTTTGTATATTTACGAATGCACGATATAGCTTGAATAATGATATCTTTTGTCAGTGTATTCCGCAAAATGCCTTGCATATTTTGAAGTATTTGCTAATTTTACTAATTTTGCAGTTTATCAACCACCCGCAAGTATCTGGAATTCTGGACGAAGAAGAGGAAGAGTGTTTGCATGCGTTAAGCAAATTGGAAGTTGAAGAATTTGAAGATATAAAATCTGGTTACCGCATAATTTTTCACTTTGATGAAAACCCATACTTTGAAAACAAGGTTCTCACTAAAGAATTTCATTTGAATTCGGCGGGTAAGTGTGGATGAAAATAATTTATTGGAATATATACCTACCGTAAAACTTTTAATTTTTTAGCAGCCTCTGAAAATGGTGATTGGCCTTCGTCCACTAGTACGCCTATTCAATGGAAAGAAGGCAAAAATTTACTCAAACAATTGCTCACGAAACCTTATGGAAACAGAAAGAAAAGGAATTCCGATTACAAAACATTCTTTGATTGGTTTTCGGACAACGCCGACCCAGTCAATGACGAGATTGCGGAGCTCATAAAGGATGATCTTTGGCCGAATCCACTGCAGTATTACCTCGTACCTGATATTGAGGTAGAGCCTGAAGAAGAAGATGACAATGAAGACAACGAAGAAGAAGCGTTTGAAGATGAAGACGGAGAGGATGACGGTGATGAAGACATTGAGGATGAAGGTATATTTGTCGAAGACAAATCTAAAGTCATCTAATTTTTCTTTTCTTTTCAGATGATAAATAAATTCTTCAGTCAATAATATATTATTGAAATTTGAATTTTCCAATTGATTTCCCAATGTGCTAACCACTTTAACTATTATTTTCTGTATGGTTATTTTAGAAAGGAATTCCAAGGCGTCCCCATTATTTATAATGCTACGTGACCATTGCGTATACAATTTTAAGGCAGTTTTACAGTTACGTTTTAAGTAAGAACAATACGTATTTCCGAAAACCCCATCTAAAAGAATACAAACGTTTTTTAAAATAGAAATCAAACTTGAATCTTTAAATGATTTAATTTTTTTTGCACGCTATCGGTATTTCCATTGTAGTTATCGAAAGAATGTTGCAGCCCTGGGAATAATCATAATGCAACTCTGCTATTGCCTAGTCGAATCAACCCTGTGCGCCGCAGCTGAGAGTTTTAGGTAAAAAATTCTGTGCAAGGAATAAGACATGGCCTCTATTAACAAGTTAGCACTTTTGGTATGTTTTGTCCTAATATATATAAAATGCAGAAATTTAACTGTGTCGCAGGGGTGAAATATTTACTGATCTTAAGTCCTCGAATTGGTGTCGAGTCGAAACAATTATCTAACGTGATATTGTTGGTTATGTAATTTTGCGACTTTAACCAATATACAAATTAATTGTGCTTTAGAGTATATAATTAATGTATAATAATGACATTTGGCATGCTTATAGAGCCGCACACTCAGCTCCGCTGCTTCGCAGCAGGTGGTGAGACCACCAATCCAACTGTTCGGGCTAGAGGGTCGATATGCCACCGCTCTGTACTCGGCTGCCACCAAATTGAGCCAATTAGATCAAGTGGAGAAGGATCTGACCGCTTTGCAATCAACCATTAAGGCTGATAAAAAGCTCCGTGAGCAAGTAACCAGCCCTATCATCAATAAGAAAGTCATGGCAACCGCGCTGAAAGATGCGGCTGCCAAATTGAATTTTGCCCCAGCGACAGCCAACTTGTTGGGCCTTTTGGCTGACAATGGGCGCCTGAAGAAATTGGATACTGTCATTACTGCATTCAAGACTATAATGGCAGCTCATCGTGGTGAGGTAGTATGTGAAGTGGTCACAGCAAAACCTCTGGATGCTAGCCAGAATAAGCAGTTAGAGGGAGCTCTAAAAGTAAGAACTGCATATCAATTTTATAACATTTTGCAATAAACATATTTGCTTTGCTTTTCAGTCTTTCTTGAAGCCCAACCAGTCTCTGAAGATAACCTCTCGTGTGGATCCCAGCATCATTGGTGGTCTAATTGTTTCTATTGGTGACAAATATGTCGACATGAGTATTGCTACTAAAGTGAAACTCTACACAGACGTCATTCAATCCGCTGCTTAAGCTCAAGGATTTATTATTGATTTAGCTTGGCGTTCAATAGCGAATAAAGTTCATGAGGGTAACGCGAAACGTTTGCAGCTTTTATTAGTCATTTAAATTGAATTTACTTTTTGTACATTAATGACAGCCATAATTACCAAGATGGGAAGAGATATAAGCGGCAGTTTCGAGGGAGCTATTTAACTCTTGCTGGATGGATATTGTGGCTGTGATTGTAGTGATTCATGATTCACAATACACTTATCCCCCCCAGTCGTATCTAGGCGACCAAAATCGGAATATAAATTATCAATTTTTCGCTGCATACTCAAATACCAGTCGTTTTGACGATTGACCAAGTCTTCAAGCTCGCAAATACGTTGCTGCTGCTGCTTGATTAGACCATCCATTTGGAAATGCATTTCGCATGTACATTCTGTATTATAACTTTTCATATGCGGCTCCTCTAATTTTTCTAGAGAACCTGAGCTTTCATCACTAGCACTTTCTCGACTACGGCCCAGAATTAAGACATCAGTGTGAAAACTGGCAATATCTCCGCTGTCATCATTATTCTTGGCCAGCTTTTGATGTTCCTCGTCTTCCTCTGTGTGTGAACCAAGAACTTCACTGTCCTTAACGTCAGGAAAGTTTATGCCGGAATCTCTAATGGTTGATTCTCGAACTAAGATTTCTTCGTCAAAATTATCATTATCTTGGTCTTGAAATTTTCCATCAGTAACTACTGGCGCACCAGCCAGAAGCAGCACGTGGAGCTTAGTTTGCTCCAAAGGAGTTGGACATGACGTATCCACTAATTTATCTTTCTGATTTAGTTTATCCTTAATAAGAGACGCTTGCTTCTCAGTACATTCCACAAACTGAGGTATATGCTCAATACACACGCAAAAGAATTTTTCTATACTTTCCACAGATGTTTGATAAGCGGCCATGCTTCGTTGCCATATACGAGCCTCATTCCTGTTTTTGGGATAGTGGTAAGCAATATCTTTGTTCTCTTCAGTGGCTACCTTGCCACATACAATACAGCGACGGCTCATTGGGATCGTCTAATTTTAACGTAAAAAATTTTGAAATATTCTTATTATGGGTTCTGTTCTAAATGTTAATGAAAGCTTTGACATTATTTTTCCGGGTTCGTTAATTTGAGTATACTGTTATCCTAGATGATTCTAAAGCGATATTTTTGCTTTATCACTCAATTCTTCTTGTAATTGGCCATTGTCGAATAATCCGGCATTATGGTATCGCTGACTTGTTTGCCGCGCTTTTCAATTGATTCATTGGGGATCGCATTCTGTTCAGCATTTTTCGCTTTGGTGTTTGCTAGAAGCTCGTTAAGCTTTTTTTGGATTGACAGCTGGATTTCATTCTGTTTTGCTAATAAGCATTCTAGCTCAACCAAACTTGTTGCTTGCAGATACTCCGATTCCGGCGCTTCCTTATTGCAAATGCACTGCATTTCTGGAGCTATTCCCATCAATAACACGGGTGGTAACTGAGCTTTTTCATTGTAGGAATATTGATTTTGGTCATATGGCTGGCAAATGGTATAATTGGGCACATCAATGTCTGGAAAGGTGGCTCTTTCCTTAGTAAAGTCCGTCTCCAGTACACAAATTTGCGACATATCTGAGAATTTCTCTGTAAGATCGTTATTGTAATAGGATGGCAACATTGAGCCACCCATAATGAGTACGTTGACAGGTCCTTGCCCATGATCTTTGGAGCGCGGTGAGAGTGATTCATGCAAAGTATTTGGTTGTGGTTCATTCTGATTTAATGTATTTAATATAGGCTCTGCCGAAATACCACCACCTTTCATTTGTACATGTGTACTCGGTACCGAGTGATTAAAAGTTTTTGTTTCTGTTTCATCCACCTGCATTGACTGAGGAGACATGACGTCGCCAACAACATTATCGATTCTCTCCTCCTGTGAACCATTGATATGCTTATTGCAAACGCAACAGTGATTCATCAATACATCAACTGGCACAAAGACTGCAAGCATTTTTTGCCATTTAAGAGCTTGTTTTTCATTTTGTGGATAGGTGAACGTCGATGTCGGCTCTTGTCCACAAACCACACAACGACGCTCCATTGTCGTGGATCAAAGACTAAATTTGTGGAGCCGGTAAAAAGTAAAATTTTGATTTTATAATATTGGGCCACTTGATTTAAAACAATTATTTAAAGCAAGCGAATGTACAAAATAGATTACCCAAGTTTTATATCTTTATGTATAATTGATACTCATGTCGCCTTGAACTTATTAAAAAAATATAATGCACAATTTATAGTGCCACTTAATTTTTTTATATATTAAGCAGATGAAGCGTCCTTTTTTTTATTAGTGTATAGGAAAGCTGCCAACTGGCGGCAAAGGAATATTCAAACAGCTTCTGATCTACACAACGAATGGCGCGCCAATAGGCGAAGTTGTGCACCGATATCGATAACAAAATGTTCATCAACAGCGTTACCTCTTGCGAACCATAATAACATTCGTAATCGTGACATTCGGCTTTGCAGTTCGTTTGGCGGCTCTGTGACAGAATTTCGTGGTTGTTTTATTTTAAAAATTTGCGACGCATTGACAACGAACTCAAGATCCGTGCAGGCGCTCCAATTTTAGATTATTTACTTTTCATGGCTGAAACATAATAAAGAAAAAAATGAGTTTAACTGATGCAGACATGATTACAAATAACACCAACTGGCAAGCAGAGAATCGTGGCGACGATGAAAAAGTATTGGCCATGATCGTACTAGGTCTTGGCAGCCTATTATGTGGTATGCTGCCCGCCATTATATCTGAACGAAATAGACTCCGATTTCCACTGACGACGTCTTTGTTACTGTGTTTCGGTGCAGGCATTCTGCTTGCTACAGCGCTCGTCCATATTTTACCAGAGGTAACATTTGAAAGAATTTGCTAACTCTTGATATGAGCAATTTTATAATCTTTATATATACAACAAATGTATAAACAAAATATACAAATGTATAAATCAATATATAGGTGCGCGAACAAATGAACTCGAGGTTTGCGGAAGTTGCCATGTGTGGCGGATTCTTTATTATTTATTTCATAGACGAGTTTATACATTTTTTCTTTGGAGAGGCCATTCAGCATACGCATACGGCGAACACGCCTGCGAATGCTGCAAGGCAAAGTCAGGCCTACGGAACAAATGATGAACGGGCACCGTTAATCGGAGCACAGACAACAACGTCTTCGTTTTCCGCCAATCATAGTCATCGACGGAGTAACCGCGAAGAAAAGTAATTCCAGTATATTTATTGCATTCATATATTCTTTAATCACCTATTCCCGCAGCGGTCATGATCATATTGATCATGCCGTTCATAATGTAGTTGTCGGCTGTGATGATGCTAGTGTTGAGGATGCAAATGCCCGAATTTGTCATACAAGCCACACTGAACCCTGTGTACAATCCATGACCGGGACATTAGGACTTTTTGTGGCATTATCTTTGCACTCGGCCATTGAGGGTCTGGCAATTGGAGTCCAGAACTCGTCCACAAAGGTATGCATATGCCTTGACATAATTTATTTTATGTTAGGAGCTAATCATATTGAGTTAGTGAGCAGCGCTTTTTAAATATTTATTTAGATAAGAGAATCATTTGTAAATATTCTTACTGTGTCTGTTCTCGGCAAGGTACTTTTTCTCCTCGGCGCTGTTGCATGTCACAAATTTGTGATGGCCTTTTGTCTGGGTCTAGAAATACGCTCGAACTTTCGCTCGCATTTCATTGCAATTGGGGTGTTTGCGCTGGGTGTCGTGTGCGGCATCGGTGCAGGAATGATTATCGTAGACATTCCCGCTACATGGTCTCAAAAAACGCTTCCGATAATCCAAGCGCTCGCCGGCGGCACTCTTTTCTACGTGACTGTGTGCGAAGTTATACCAAGGGAGAAGGCGCGCTGGCATACTAATTCAAATCGTCGCTGGGCAGGATTTGCACAATTCACGGCAGTGATTGCGGGTTTTGCGACTATGTCAATAATCAATTTTTATCTTGCTGGTACGTCATGCTCAAATTATCAGCTTTTAGTTTTTACGCATCTATTATTTACATTTCAGACGACTGAGAATCTCAATAGACATTGACCTCATTTTAACTAGCAAATATAGCACAAATGTTTTCAAGTGTTGTAATTATGGATCGTATTTGTCTGGTGTATTTGATGTCTCAAAGACCAGAAATGTTTTACAAAAGAAAAAAAAAAATAACGATTGTTACATGTTTTGTTATACCATTTTTGTGAGACTGTGATTTTACTTACGTGAAAATAAAAAACAACAACTTCTTTTTATATCTACATTTATATTTTTGTATCTTTCTCCAAAGTATCTATGCTTTGTTAATCTTAAATATAATGCTCATCAAAAAAATGTTTTCAAATTATTTTTTGATTTGTATTACTAGGTATACATTTATCAATTGTAAAACATCTTCATTCTAAGCAAGTTAATGCATACACATTTCTTTCGCCTTTATAATTTTGTTTTAAACCACTTAAAACAACATCGATATAACTACGTATTTATATGTGTATGTAATATTTTCAAGAAGTATATTTATATATGCATAGACATAAATACACTCATATGTGTGTTTATATATATAAAGTTGAATTGTTGGTGGTAAAACATTGGGTGATCTTTCAAACGCCGCTAGCAAGACTCAAGGTTTTGTTGCTTTATGCTTGACATATAAGTAAATATATAATTTGCGGGAATTCAGTATAATTACATGTAGTTTCATCATTATAATTTTTCAAAACACTAATTTACAATCGAAACCAAAAATTCTTTTGGGCTAAATATTGATTCATTGGTTGCACATTTATACATAAATATATTTTCATGTGTGTATGTACCAAAATTGCCAAGCTGATTCGACTTGTTTTAATTGCTTGAATTGTAGCACTGGCAATCAAAAACGAACTTAAAACATAAATAAATCTAGTAATTAGAGCTGCTCCTTCGCCGTGGCGCTAACTCCATTTTCATCCTCATTGTCATCATCGTCGTCCACCCACTCTTTCATGAGACTCTTCAATTTCTCTTGAGTTCCTGTCAGAGTCTGATCTTTTCCATCGACATCCATTACGTCGCTGTTTGGTTTTTCTTCCGTATTTTCGGATGCCTCCAATACCGTCGTCGTCGTCGTCGTCAACATGCTTGTTGTTGTTGGCGCTATTGTTGACGTTGAGTCTTCGGTCGTCTTCTCGTTATTACTTTCAGCTGGCTTCTCTTCGGCCTCAACAACCTTAGTGACATCAGACTGTAGCACTTCTGTTCCTTCTATCGCTGGAAGCTGCGACACCTCCGTCGAATCTTCAACTTGCTCCATGGTATCTATATTAGGAGCCTCTGCCACAGCAATCAATTCATCAATCAACACTTTCCGAATATTTTCCGCTTCAAGATTGACATCATCGATCCCATCGGACGCGCTCAATTGTGCACTGTTCTCCCCTGTTGAGCTTGCATTGAGTTCTGCAGTATTTTCAGTATGTCCTACTCCTTCAACTGCTACTGTTGTTGGTACACTTTCTTTTATAAATTCCTCTTGTAGTTCACGTTCGGTTTCTTTTTTAACATTGTTTTCGTCTTTAATAGGTGCCTGTAAGCCATCTTCTGATTTTTCCATGCCCACTGGTTCATTTTGAGTTATTTCTTTTGTGCTGGGTGTAGGTGCTGCGACTGTCGCTTCTTTACCAATGGCTTCTGTCTCTTCTCCACCGCCCTTATGCAAGCTTTCCAGTGCCAAGTCAATATCGTCCTCCGGTTCAGGTTCTTCTTCTCCACCTGTTTCATCTGAAGTGTTTGCAACAGTTGGAGGTTGCTTTGCAGTGGCCATTTCAGATTGCACAACCGATGATAGCTCTGCGGTAGCGGGTTTATCGTATGTGTCATCGTCCTCCTCATTTTCATCTTCGGTCCAATCTCCTGTAAGTTCCTTAAGCTTTTCGCTAATGTCATCGCGTCCTTTTTCTGCCTTTGGCTGTAAAAATTAATGATTATAATATGGATACACAACTTGCTATTCACTTAACATACTTCTTTGCTATTCTGATCTGTTTCCAGATCGTGTTTTGATATTAGATTCTCAGCCCATTCAAGATTATCAATTGACTCCTTGCTCTCATCAGCAGCTTCGCTTTTTTTGCTGCTACTCTCTACGGATCCGGTGGCGGCTAGTTCACTATAAATTTGACTGTCATCGTATTCCTCTTCTTCAGTGCCCGCTAATGACTTCGCGTCCCCCTCCTGCTTGGCATCGATTTCTGGTTCACTTAGTACCATGACAACCCCACCGCTCGTTGCACCGGCCTGCTGCTGGTTTAGTTGTGATAATATTTCCTTGCGCTGTTCCTCAGTGAGCTCCACCTCATTGCCGTCGGCGCCGACAAACTTGACCTCCTGCTCTTCAGTTGGGGATTGCATAAGTTGTTCCTCTTCAGTATCCGGTTCTGTTATGCCCTCTTCTTGGTCATCATGAGACTGCTGCTTTACAATGGCACTGGTCGCTGGCAAGCTAATGTCGGAGAGAATACGAACTTTTTCTTCTTGCATTGGTTCCTCTTCCATTTCTTCTTCCTCTTGATCTTCCTCCTCCATCTGTTCGTCTTCGTCTTGCGAACCCAAATACTCATCATCAGTTTCATCAATGATGCCATCCTCAAGCGCCTGAGTCTTATGATAACTCTTCATATGCCGGTACAGTTGCAGTTCTTGTGCAAACACTTTGTTACAATAGATACATTGCTGTTTATTCTCATCAGTGTGAGCCTCATTTATGTGCTGCTCCAGTTCATTCTTGGTCAAGTACGTTTGGTTGCAGAGGGCACACTCGGCAAAGTTATAGAGCAGCGATTTTATTTGATGCTCCGTGTACATGTGGAAATGCAATTCCCTATTGTTGGCTGATCGCCAACCACAGTGTTCGCACAACGCCGGATCGATCGTCTCCTTATGAGTATTGATCAAATGCCGACGGAAACCACGATACGATGGAATGCTTATAGGCCGTCCGTTAACGCCACAACGCAGGCACAGCCAGGGACCTGGTCAGAGATAAAATGTGGTAAGTAAGGATGATAAATTTTTATTGTAAAAAAAGTAGTTTAATCAAACCTGTGGTGTTCTCAGCGCCGAGCGCAATTAAAGCGTGCATCGTCTTGCTATCGATGCGTCGTTTCTGTGCCACAGATGCAGCAGTTGTTGTCACAGATGCAGAAGTTGTTGCCTGTGTTGCTGTATCCGCTGCAGATGCAGTTTGAGCTGTTGTTTTCTGAATAGATTTTTGTTGTGTGGTTATCATAGGCTTATCTGGCTTAAATGAAACATGTAACTTCTTGTGTGGCGAAGTAGCGCCAGCTGGTGAGCCGGATGCGACTGTTGCCGGAGATGAGCGTTTAACAGTGGCAGCTGTTTTTTCCACTGGACTGTTGGGCATTATTTTCAGTTTGATGTTCTTGTGTCCCTTTACAATGTGCGGATACTGACGCAGTACCTCGGCTATGATTTTGGTATGGTTCAGTTTTGTATTAGAGGAATCCTTGACAATGATTGTAGGGGTTTGACTGGGTGAGTCCTGCTTTAGTATTATGGTTGTTGTACCATGCTCCATTTGTGTCTGTGTTCCCGACTGTTCAACATGTTGCTGTGTTTGTTGTTGTTGTTTGGACGTTGATGGCTGTGGTGGTATATCATCATCATCATCGTCACCGGTGTGCACATCATCGTACAACATCATACTGTCATATTCTGGGTCGCCATGATCACCATACTCTGCGGCAATTTGTTTACGCATACGTTGTTGTTCAGCAAATTCTTTGACTTCCTCCAAACTAGGTTTCTTTGACGGTGGCGACAGGAGACTTGTCTGCGCCGGCCTCTTATTGTTATTGTAACCTTTTCGAAGCTGTTCAAACGGAGAGGTGGGCTCTTGCTTAGCATAACTCGTAGTGGAGGAGGACTCGGCATATTGTGTACGATTTCCACCGGAACGCAATATTGCAGGTGTATTTATACCACGAGGTTGTGCATTCGTACGAACTATGCTACTGTTGCCTGGATTGGTTCCAATCCGAGTTTGTTGAGTTGATATCGACACACGTTGTTGTGATGCCGTAGTATTGCTGGTAGGAATCATAGGGCGACGTCGTATACCTTTCGGACTTGGGGGCTTTTAAAAGGAAAGTAATTATTATTTATCCGGTAAAAGTAATTAATAGATGTCTTACTCTTTGCTGCCGATTAACATTCTCCATAGTGCGACGATGAGCCTCCAGTAGCTTCAGCAATACCGTCATATTCATCTCTTTGGCGGTTCGCAAAAGTTTCCCATACATTTTCAGCTCGAATTCCAGAGTACCCGTATACATGAAGTTGACGATGGGTACTACTACGTCTGCTTGAAATTCTGCTGGCATTATAAGCGCGTCGTCAATTATGTCACACGTTTGCTCCAGGACATTGAAATAATCTGTGCAAGCGCTTAATACTAGGCGATGCACTTTCAACTGTGAATTATCACGAAACTGCAGCGTCAAGTCGCAATAGTCTGTTTTGTTGAAAAAATTTTGGAGCTTCTGGAGAAAGAAGACACCCCAATTGTCAACTTTAACGGATTTCACTTCACCCATATTGTCGCTAACACTTTATAATAGTTAAATGCTTTATTTTTGAAACGCGGCCTCCCCGTCGCGATGTCGTCGGCGTCTTAGCTGTCGTTGTTTGGCTTTTCTAGCGTGCGGCTGGCGCAACTGTACTCCGGTGGGGGCAGGAAAACACAATTTAGTACACGAACGCAGCATAAATACGAAACATGGAATACAAAAATGATAGATATGGCAAAATTAATAAAATTATATTTTTTGTGTTGCTTTCACAAACTAAAACAACACGGATAGCAATTGATTTTCAACAAACACTAACTGCCAATAGCGCGGCAATGCAGCTCGACATGCATAGCTGTGTGTGTGAACGCTAGAGATGAGCCCGTGTCAATTAGGTAGTATTGTAAACCTTTTAACAAATTTACTTTATATTTTCTATGATTTATTACCAATTATTAATAATATAAGAATATTTCACTATATACTTGAAATTTTGAATGAGAATGGTGTTTAACATCAATACTATTCATGCCAATCCGCTAATTTGTCCAATAGAAGTCACGCTCTCAACTTTAGTATGTATGCCACATATATATGTATATGTTTGTAATTTGTATAAAAATGCACTGCATATGCATATCGTAGTATTGCGAACTTCTGTCATTACCTAAACAAGATTATTACTGTATAGAAGTATTTGAATATTAGTAGTCAACACATTGGCGGTCCATTCAGTTTATTTTTCACACACAAAACGTTTATTTGCAGACACAATCGTTATCGCAAAGTTCTGCTATATCATCATTATGTGCAGTGTTCTTTGCAATTCCATTTTAATAATAAAAACAATTAATTTGAAGAATATTTATTAAAATTTACGCATTAACATACATTAGTTTTCTATTGCACACTATTTTTACCGGACAAATTCGTAAATTTTTCCGTGAAACAGAAAAGATGGCGTCAGAGTGACCTTATTGAAAATCCTTAATTTATAACACGCCACCGCCACACTCACCATGTTTCCGAAAATCGATTTTAAATCTTACTTGAATGAGCAAATATTCACATCTCTTAAGACTATTTTACTCAACCATCAGTAATTGGACACTATATTTGTAATTATATACATAATTACGCAGATGTAAATAATAGAAACGCTGAAATAAGACATGCGGATTCTCTATCGAAATCGATAATAGTTTGATGTTAGGGAGACAATCCAAAATATATATTAAATAAAATTCATATTAATGGTTTCATAAATGAGTTCGCGGAATAAGAGTAAATCCAAGCGTGTTTCTGGAGTGAAGTCCCATCGCAATGTTAAATCGAAACACAACTGCGATCGCAAGTTTGCTCAACAGGCCAACGAACTATCCAATTCCAATGCGTATAATAGTGACAGCATTGATTCGGAGTCATCAGATGATAATTTTGAGGAGCTGGGACATCCACCGAGTTTCACAGTGGCTATGTGGGACTTAAATCACTGTGACCCAAAAAAGTGTTCTGGCAGGAAACTTGAACGTCTTGGCCTTATATCAAATTTGCGTTTGGGACAAAAGTTTCCAGGACTCGTTCTGTCGCCTGTCGGTCAGTTATGTGTTAGTCCACAGGATCGGGAAATTGTTTCTACGTCGGGAGTGGCAGTTATAGACTGTTCCTGGGCCAAAATAGATGAGACGCCCTTTAATAGAATGCGCAGCCCACATCCCCGTTTGCTGCCATTCTTGGTGGCTGCAAATCCAATTAATTATGGAAAACCTTGCAAGCTAAGCTGCGTAGAAGCAATCGCAGCAACCCTCTATATATGTGGGTTTACTGAAGAAGCTCGTTGGTTCATGGGCAAATTTTCTTGGGGTCACGCATTTCTTGAGCTCAATGATAAGCTGATAAATGCATATGCTGCATGTAAAAGCAGCGATGAAATTCTAAAAGTTCAAAATGAATACCTGGAGGAGGAGCAAAAGGAGCGTAATAAGCCCAGAGACTTAAAGGAATTCTATCCTACAAGCAGCAGTAGCAGTAGCAGTGAAGAAGAACATGATAACGAGGAAAATAGCTAAAATAAATTACTATTTGCAATTGCTCCATGCGGTTTATTTGTTCGTACAAATTCCGAACGGGTTGATTATACATGTTACACGCTAGTTGTGAATAGTAACAATTAAATTAAAATGGGAAGGTGCAACACATTGTTTGATTGGTTTACTGCATGTATTTAGTTAAGCTTAAGCTACTGTGCATTACGCACATATTCAGGGTCGACATTGATAAAATTTGTCATGCTAAAATACATGGCACTATTTTTAACCAGAAACTTCAGAAAATCATGTAAATGTGCCAACAGCGTTTGCATAGCCGGTTGATCTAACGCTGAGTAGCTCAACATCGATCCCAGACGCACAAACAAGCGCAACAAATGAAACGAGCCATATAGGTCAGATAGCGGAGTGTCTGGATACTTTTGCATTATATCTGCATACTGCGTACGCTCGAATTTATAAAGGAGTTGGGAGCCAAGCATTACATTGAAATACTCGATAATGCCATCGAGCACATCATTGATGGCTACCTCTTTGCTGGCACTGGTTGACTTCACAGACTTTTTGTGCGCCAAATACTGATCTGCTATCTGTTGTACTGTTACCTTTGCTGGTAGCTCCAAAAGCTTATGCTCTCGCACTACCGCATACCAGTCGTCTGTTAGATAATGCTTTAGTTCATCTGGTATTTTTATTTTCACCTCCAGTTTGGCTGTATACGTCTCCTCGCTTTCGACACAGGGCGCATCTGCCGCAGATAACGCTGTACTTGCAGTTGAAGCTGCCGTGCCTGTTGCTGTTGCTGGCTGCTGTGCCGGTTGAACTGGCGTAGTATCCGTTCCACTTCCTGTTGAGGGTATGCGCTGTTCGCTATTTTGGGAACTCATGCGTTTGGTTTTAGGTGGTGCTGGCGTAGCGACTTCATCCTCTGTATTGTCTGTAGTTGACGCATCCTCTTTTTTGTCGGAGGGAGTACTGGGGCGTGCCGTAGTCGATTGTGTAGATTTACGATTGCTTCGACTAGTTGTAATTGTGCTGTTATTGTTACTTGGTGTACTATTGGTGCCCGTACTGCTATCGTTTTTAGCTTTAGCTGCGACAGGTGTATTGCTGTTGCTAGAGCTGACACCAGTTGACGGCTGGGATGAGCCTCCATCTTTGGAGGGCGTTGACGCACGAGATTCATTGCCAACATGTTCCACTTTTTTGGCTTTTGCGCTACCTTAACATGCAGGGAGAGCCATAGCATAAGACAAATATTTAATACAATTTGCGACGACTATACCTTTTTTGTTGTCCTTCTTTGAGCGCTCAACGCACAACCGTGCGAGCTCCTTTTGGCGCTTTACGTTTTCGTCATTGTATTTCAAGACACGACTCTCAGGCACCCATTCGTCCCAACTAGGTTGAAAAATAAAATATTTATATAAATATATGGATTACTTGAAAAATGTTATATAGCAAGTGTAACTACTTTTTGCTCCAGCCCGCGTAGTGTATATAATATTCAACCGGCGAACTCTCCGGTTTTGTTTTGAGTACTTTGGCTTCGTAGATCAGAGGGCCGTGAAAGCAGAGAACGCGCTCCCCTACAAAAGGATCGTATTAATGAAATACACACTTCGACTGTGTTTAGAAGAATCACCATCAGCAAATAATGTTGACGAGTCGGATGGAGTCCAGCTGTCCATTTTTACTTGCTTAACTTCTCCCATTGTTTTTATTAAAAATATATGCAAAAGCGACGCAATTGATTCAATCGAGTTGGCAGCCCACGTAGATTTACCCACATCCTTCGCCGATTAATCAGGGTTACCAAACTTTTTAACCAAGTTTTTGTATATGCAAGGCAATAGTAAAATATTAATTTATTTACAACAAACAAATGAAGCCTAATTTCTACATCACAATTTATTTTATATTTACTGTTTAGCCACAGAAGACGTTGATGAAGTTGTCAGTCCCTCCTCTTCCCAAGGACGGGGACCGCGCTTATTTGACCAATTGTCAATGTCGATTTGTTTTACCTTATCATACTCTGATTCAAGAGTGACTTCTTGACGTTTCTTCATGCTTACACCGTACTTTTTCATCTCTTCTGGAGAGACCGGTTGTTTTTTAGCGTACTGATATCTAGAAATAATAAATACAATCGTTAAGTGGGAATTAAAAGTGTGGTTATTCTACCTTACCTCAAATTCGAAAACTGCTGCAATCCAAACGAGCCGGCTACCATCATAACTAGGAAGGGAATTCCATATTTAAATGACTTTTGCTTAGCGTAGTAATTTAGTCTTTGAGTAAAAGACATATTTGTCTATTTGTTATGAAATAACAAAATATGTTGCCAGGGATGGAACTATTCTTCAGAATAGTATATTCATAAGGTGTAATCGATGTATCGGTTTTTATGACGATATACTAGGCGGTTTTTTTATTCAATTTAAATGTTAGGATTTTCCAATAAGCAATGTGCATTTTAGAATTATGTAAACAATCAATCGATGGCTCACATGTTTGTATACAAATTATTGAGTTCATTTATAATTTGTTTACATCCTTGTTGGCAACAAAATGGGTAAATTGCCAAATTGCTGATCAAAAGGCGAGAAATTTCTAAGTTGTAATGGTTTTCCGGCTAATAATAAATTACATGTTCGAATTATTTTCTCTTTTTTTACCTACTATTTAGCGTTAAGTTCAAGGTCTAGCACATGGGCTGCTGACACATACGTACTTTTTTTCAAATAATTGAAAGGTTCGTGGCATTAAAAGCGCCAAAAAGTTTCTCACAATCACACCACGATATTTGATATGAAGCAAATGCACTGTCTGTGGTTCACCTTGACCGTTATGCAGCGGCCAAGCAAGGTAAGTGACTCGTCGCAAAGATTTCCTTTTAGTACCAAAGCCTAACCAGTTCGTTCTCAAGCACAAATCGTTCACAAGGAGCAACTAATGCTGAAACATCCACATGGCTAACGCTATCGTAGCATAGACATCGACGACGCACCACATCGACGATTGAGTCATCAACTTCGCTGGCGCACGGTGGGACGTCGACAGCTGGTCTCCACTGAGACCTGGTTGGTCCGCTGGGTCGTCCGTCGATACCCCTATTTATCGATCATCTAAACTATTAGTTTTCATAAGCTTGGAGTCGTCTAGGCCGCAAAGCGAAGTTTCCATAATTTTCATTCAATTTTCACCAAATATGGTTGCAATGTGCTAACAGCATTTTGTGCTTGTTTAAGCCAATTGCTCAAAACCCGAGCTTGTATATACGTGTAAATATATACGTGTACAATACAAATATATGTATATATACCAGCCTTTGTTCACCAGCACATTTGGAATTATGAAAAATCCGTTTAATGTTTTTCTAGTTACATGTGTTATCCGTTGGCCATGATTTATTTTTTTCATATTTAGCAAGTTGTCTGAACAATTGGGCCATCACAATGTTATCTTTGGATTTATGAGATTCAAATATATAGATTTTTCCAATTGGTTCTGCTTTTAAAAGTTGCGAAAACTTTTGAATGAAAACAATTACGTCAGTATGTGGGTGGTGCTGGGATTTAAATATACATTTTTAATTCGTCTTCATTAGAGAGTTGACTTTTCTCCTTGAGGGATAATAGATTACGACAATCACAACTTCTTTTCTAAATAATAATTTTAAAGTAAAGCGAACAAATGAAGTTAATGTAATTGTATTTGAGAGTGAAACAACTAAAGGAAAAGTTAAAAACAAAGAAAGGAAACTAAAAATAAAAATCTAGTATGATTATCATATTAAAAGATCGAGAAGAATCGCTTAAAAAGTCAATAGTTGGTATAAAACACGTTCTGGAGAAAGCTTTTAAGAATTCTTTTCCTATAATTACGTTCATAGTAATTATGCTAAATATATTAACTAAAAATATATTGTTAATTTTCATGCAGATACTGGGAGAATTTGTATGGGAAATCTATAAAAAAAATCGCGTATATATCTATATATGTGAGGCAAGATTTCGTTTTTTGCCATATCAATAACTGAAATTTAAAAATAGCTGCTAAAATATCAAAAGAACACGTAAACAAGCATACATATTGAATAAAGACACGCACACATTCATAAGCACGCAGAAAATAGCGGCACATTTTGCTTTAAATATACTGGGAAATTTTGAGATTATTAAAATTCTTTGGCGCCTATAACGCACATAAAGGAACAGGTGAAAGAGAACAGCGAGAGAGATTCGCTTCAAGAGAGTCTAGTTCACGCCTCTTGCTCCTTTTCATGTGCGTTCTTGTTATTTTTGGTTCTTTTGCTCGTGCTTATGCACAAATAAAAAGTGCTCGTAAATTGAGAGCCGTCGTCTGAGGCGGCAAAATGCAGTTACAATATAAAAATTTGAGCGCCCTGCGATTTGTGTTGAGCATGCAAAACGCATGCCAGCTGCTGAGCGAGCAACGCGCTGCTCGCGGTTCACCGTTTGCTGTCCGCTTTTCGCCGCTCGCCGCTCGCAGCTCGTAGCTCGCTGCTTTGCCCAAATTCATCTCTGCTTACTCTCGCACTCACACACACGCTCACTTATGCACACAGACTGCGCACGCACACAATTGCAAACAGCTCGGAATCGAAAAACAGCGGGCATCGAACGTCTGTATTGAATAAATATTTTCAGTTGAACATCACAATCCGTTCAAGTCGCGGATAACTCCGAATAAAAGTTTTGTAAGTAAAAGGAAACAAGAAAAAAATTGTAAATCGTTAAATTCTGTTGCCAAGTAAAATCTTTTAATAATAGTTCGTTGTGGTGCATTAAACTTTTCAATTCGAAATATGAATACAAGTGGAAAGAGTTTTGTTTAAAAACTTAACATTCAAAAAAGGATATTCTTGAAGGCGTATTGCATAATCAAACAAAACATTGAAAATAACACAAACTGCTACTAACAAACAGTGCTGTGCGTAGACCGCAAAAAATTGGCTCGACTATTCAAAATATTCAGAGTATTTGCGTTTTTCAAATGAAAACCCAAATTGAGGTTAAGCAACTTTGTAAAACAGTTTTCAAATTGGTAACAGAAATCAAGAAAAAGCCAATGTCTTTGCCTTAACCGCAAGCTGGCTACTCGGATTTCCATTAAGCACATTGCATTAGATATCTAGATGAACTTCAAAGCTGATCGAATAGGTTTTGCGAACGTTAAATATTCCGCAAAAAGCAATCACAAATTTAATTGAGATAGGTCGTTGTTTATAATCGAGATATAGTTGAATTCTTAAGAAAATTCTAAACGAATTCAACTCAAATTTATAATGAAACATTGTTCATTTAAGTACCCGAAAATGTCTATGATTTATTTAGAATTCTCGGGCTTCTTAGGAACGCTCCTCTGTGTTGAAATTTGATACAGAACCGGAATTGTCAGCGTTCGAATCTGTCTAAAGGCAATCGTCGGCAAAATGTTCGGAATTTCGTCGAAAAGCTTTTTGTATTAAGTAATATCTATTCGTATGGGCATTGGAAAATATTCAACAGATGCCAGTTTATTTTTAGGATCATCGAGAGCTACACATACAGCTGCAGAAATAGAGCGCGAGAAAGAGAGATAGATAGGGGGACAGAGGGGAAGGCGAGCTTTCACGAGTGCTGTGTGTTGCAAGGAAATATATACACGTAGATATACATACGTTGCTATAGGCAACAAATTAGACGAGAGTTAAAAATAGCTGCGAGAAGAAAATCATATATATAACGAAAGTTCGTATTGGTTTATTTGGAAATTTTGAATTTTTGGTAGAATCCAAATTAATTTTCTCGAACACAGGCCAGAAAAGGTACATATATATAATATATGAGTATACATATTATATTGAGTTTACCGCAATATGTTCAATTCCTCAAAAAGTTGAATAAAATTTCCAAGCTAAAGCTTAAAAAATAAGTTTTTACTGATTTAAAATCAGATACATTTCACTGGATATAATCGAGATTCATGTATATATAGGATAGGATAGCTATAGATAAAAAGCCTGGCTTTAATAGTTTCAGCCGACATTAATACATATAATATATATATAGGTATATGTATATGTATTTATGTCAATGCCATTCTTGCCACCAATGGTATAATATGCCAAGTGATTTTCTGCTGAAGAAACAAACATAATTCATTGTGTCACCTCGTTCGATATATTATACAAGCAAGCATAAAAATGTATACATTATATTGTATATCATTGTATGTGTTATTCTGCCTCGATTGCAATTGCTTTCCAAAAAAAAAAAAAAAAAAACAACAACAACAAAATTCCTCTCTCGATATCTGTTTGCTCACCTAAAAGCTTGATACTTACCTTAGGCTCCCCCTGGCCGCTTCGAGATGCGACCCTTTGCCATTGGTTGTCAGGAGGTGCACAGTAAACAAAAGCGGTAAAAATAAACTCAGCTGTACGAAGTAATAATACTGCTTATCCCAAACTGTGCGCTGACTCCACTGACTCAATTACTTTGGCATTCCTCCCATGACAAATTCGCAATATGTTGGTCAAGTGTTAGCGTGCAGGGCTGGCCCAAACCATGCTCGCCCTCCCGTCACGCCCGAGCCGCTGGCCAGCTGAGTCCACAAATTCTCTTCACGCTTCTCGTGACTCAGCTGGCATGCCTGTCTGTCCGTCTGTCTGTCTGCCTGTCCGGTAAGCATTCCTCAGCTTATCAACTTGATACTTAATCACATTGCTTTGCCGAAAGGCGAAGCAGTGAAACGGAGCTGCTGAGCCACCGCCAGAAAGCTCCGAAGGGAGGAGAACTAATTGTAACTTTTTATTGCACTTACTGTAAATTGTTATCGATTGATATCGATTGGTCAATTCCTTCTAATTTTTCAAAGAGTATTTCCAGATAACTCCAAAGTTTGCAAATAGCTGTAAATTATTTTAAAAGATAGATAAAGATTTCAAAAATCTATATATATTCTTGATCATATCAAGCCAAGACTTTTGGCACAAATCTTGCATCTGTTCGCTTCAGATCTCAGTTGAATCAATACATTCCACAATTAAAGTCTACCATCCAGGTAATTTGAGAGCAGAGAATCCATCCATTCCATGTATCATTTCGAAATTTAATATTTCGTTGGCGTCTTTTCCATTTCTCTGGTCAGTCATCTTGCACTCAATCATTTGTGGAAATAGGCGAGCATTGGGGGAAAGGTATTGGATATGTGCACGGGGCACGTTTTTTGACAATTTGTTTGCCACCAAATTGAGATTTCATACAAAGCGAAAGCAATGGGAACTTCTCTGTTCTGGCCAGCATACGGAACGAAGCCACTACTTAGCCATTCAGCGCACAGCCTACTCTTGGTCAGACTGGAAGCATTTCTAAGTAGAGAGTCAGCCGAAATTGTGTCAATTTTTTACAAATTAAACTCAAGGTCCACAAACTAGAGATGTGCAAAAAAAGGGGAAAAAATTGGGAAAACATGCGGGCAATTTCTGCAAAAAAAGCTTTATTTTGAACTGAATATCAGGAAATTAGTATGAATATAAACTATTATTATTATTCTTTATTATAAAAATTATAATTCAGGTCATAAGTCTCTCACTCATTTCATATAGTGTAAAACGTTCTTCCACAAATACGTGAATATTTATGTGTATTATTGTAACGGTATCTGAGCGGACGGTTCATTAAAATGCTAATGAAAAAATGTTAACATGCTTTCCCGCTGCGGATTATCACATAAAATTAATTACTTTATTGAAATCGTCGAGTTTACAATTGTGTTTGCTTAGATCATGGGTTCAAGTTGTTTTCATTTTGGATTTTCATTTCGTTTTCAGTTTCTTTCGAGTGTGTAGCAGTAAAACAGAAAGCCAGCCACCATGGATGCCATCAAGAAGAAGATGCAAGCGATGAAAGTCGACAAGGATGGAGCATTGGAACGTGCTCTCGTTTGCGAGCAGGAGGCACGCGATGCCAACACCCGCGCCGAGAAGGTAAGCATTCGACCATGCCGCAGATGCAGCAAGCCCCCAATCAGGGGAATAGGCAGCCGTAGCTGCACGCAGCTGTTTAGTATGGCCAAATGAAAACAATAATTAATGGCTGCTAAATTGTTAACACCTGCATATATAGTTAACCCCTTGGGATGCATGAACTAATCTTCGATTTCTGCTCCACAGGCCGAGGAAGAGGCTCGCCAGCTCCAAAAGAAGATCCAGACTGTTGAGAACGAACTGGATCAGACCCAGGAAGCCCTTACACTTGTCACCGGCAAACTTGAGGAGAAGAACAAGGCTCTGCAGAATGTAAGTTCACTATGAATTATATTCCAAATTAGTTTAATCTTAAGACAGATTTTAAATATAAACGAATAGAAGAGAACAGACAGTGATATATTTCGAGTATGAATTCACCTCATAAAATATCAGCAAATAGCTATCCTCTCTGCCTCTTTATCATCTGTCAATATATTTATTCCTTATTGAGCCAAAAATGCATTTATTATATAAAAAATTTCTGAAATTCCTCAAAACATTCACATTGAGAATGTTTCCAAATATAGAGGATTTCCACATTTTATAAACATCATTTAGTATTATATTCAAGTTAGTATTTCAAAGAATTGTCTAATTATATAGAAAAGTAGGTCAAAATGTTTTCGTTCATTTTTTAAACATAAGTATTAAAGATTTAGTTTTCATATATATATATAGATAATTAAGGAGCATTGTCTCGTGATGATTCTGTGGGACATGAGCAAGAAATACACTTGAAATCAATACTAGAATAAGATTATATATAAATATATGTATATACAATTTTACATATGAACCATTCGGGCACAGGGAAATGGGCTGGGCCCTAAAAATTGTGCCATCTGCTGTACGTCACCAATTTCACGCATATTTAATGTCTCGAAATGTTTGGAGCAAATTTGTGCTTTTCAATTCCATAGGAACTTCACAGATTTTTCAAATGCAATCGTTAGTTTCAACTATGGGAAATTTTCGTCGTTGGCAACGCCGTTGCCAGAGCGCTATTTTTAAATTCTTTGAAATAGCTTTTCGTTGTGTGAGAAAGAGATGCACATACACTGGTGCAA
>JABVZX010000352.1:2679150-2689998 GCA_020883565.1 Drosophila pachea
AGATCAAATAACGCAAAAGGAAAGGCAAATTGCGATGTTTTTGCTTTTGTTTTCTTTGCGTTGTCTTTGCCAAAATATTTGCTCACAAAAATTGTTTTTTCTTCTGGTTTTTATACAAAGAAAATTAAAATATCCGCCGCGTAGTATTTTTCTTCTTGGCTTGTTCGGTTTGCTCATCGACTGTCTGGTTGCGTTTTCCCATGGAAATTGTATAATATGCTTAATCTCATTTGATTTTGATTGGTATGAGAACAAAAAGTATTTCAAGGACATTCACTGATTCAGCTGCCAATTGGCAAGGTTTCAAGAAATTTTAAAGATGTTCAGTGTTAACAGGTAACGGCGTAAACTTCTTATCAGGCAACATAAATTCAGAATAACTGATACAATGCTTAGTATCGACGTTTTTGCATATCGTTATCAATTCATTTCTTACCCTCATCATACCCTTCAGTAAAATAAACAATGATGAGATAGCGGCGACTCCGGCTGAGTAATACCGCGCAAATATGATAGAAGAAGAGCTAACAGCAATTAAATCAAATAGAAACCAAAATGAAACTATCTACACAAAAAGCTAAATGAAATGAAATGGAAATGAGTAAAGAGCGAAGACTCTCGTCGGAGCAACGAAGAGAGTGTCAGATCGGTTTATTGTGAGTGGGCGTTGGGGCCTGACTGAGTCTTCTGCTCCTTTCCACCCGCGCAGCGTACGCACTGCAACACTAATGCACGCATACATACAAGCGAATAAATGCTTGAGTGTATAATGCTTACTCACTCGCACATGTGCCACACGACTTCCACCGCCGCTTGGCAGGGGACGCTACCACCACCATACACTACACCAACAACAACAGCCATAGATCGCTCGGGAATAGAGAAAAAGCGAGAGAGTGAGAGTATCTGCCGGGCTGAGCGTACGAGCGCATGGGCACAGAAATTATCGCACAGCACTTTCAAGTACAACGCCAAAGCAAGCAGCAAGCAACTGCCGGAGGGGCAGAAAAACCAACAGCCGACACGCCGCATAAATAATTTCAATAAATTTGATAATAATTGAATATTTATTTGATAATAATAGAATTATCAATTCATTTGAAGAGATAACACTATGTTTATTTAATTGATTTTAAATAAAATTTTAGTGATTTTTATTACATAAATTGAATTACAACACCTACAACAACAACACCGACGCTTTACGTCTATATAAAAACGTCTAACGGAAGTTGGCCAAATACGAAAATTTTCTTTGGTTCAGTTTAACGCGCGACTGAAAATTGAGCAGAAAGAGAGATAGAAAAACGTATTAAATCATCAATGAAAATAGAAAAAGACTCAAGTTAACGGTACTATGAGCATAGCTGTTTGAGAGACAATAGCAACAACAACGGCGAAACAACACGCATCAAATAACTTGCAACAACAACAATAACAGCAGTTAAAAAAAAATAAATAAAAACAACTGCGAATCATAATTAATATGTACGAGAAAACATTAACAATAGGAACTGCAAAAGTTAACAATGCATATGAGTGGCAAAAAGTGAGTTACAGCAAAAATCAAACAGTAGCATCGGCGACAGCTAAATACAAGCAAAAGCAGCAAATGCAAAATACAAAGAGTGCAAGATATGTTAAAGAAACTCAAGTACAAGATGCAAAACCTATAAACTCTCGAACAAAAATCAAAACAGCAGGATCAACTATTAATAGTTGTCCAATAACAATAATAACGTCTTCTAAGCCGGCAACGCAAACGCCGCTACCTAGAAAATACGTTGGCAACGCGGCACGGCGTCAGGCGCTTGCGCACCAAATAAAGCGAGCACATCGCCACCTTTTGACCAGTGGTGGCAACGATAAGCAACTGCCAAAACAACAGCGTAACAGTAAACACCCATGTACAGATGGATTTTTTCCAATATAGAATGCAAAGCATTACATTCTTATATTTTTATAATCATTCACAACTCATATGCTTTGCAATCTATACGTAAAGAAAAGACAAATGCATAAGGCAAAAGTAATCATACATTGCTTGATTAATAATTGCTTATGCACTTGTCTGGTAACACTTCTGAACTATCGATATTGATATTTGCAAATCAGCTGATTTGCGCGATGTTCTCATCGAAAATATCGATATCGATATAAAGTAATATGAACAATTCCACATAAAGCAGGTATCAGCGCAGCTGTTGCAGGACAGCAGACAAAAACAACAAAACCCCAGCAGCAGCAGCAACAGCAGCGCAATAAGCACATAATTCATGCAAACAAACAGTTACAAAACCATAAAAGTGAAAACCGAAAATATAAGCAAAAAAAGCAGCAACACATTAAGCGTGGAAACAACCGTAACAATTCGGACGGCAACAAATCGGAGCTCTCCTCGCGCTGGGGCTCCATTGAGGAGCAGCTGAATCTATTAGACAATCTACTCTATTACGATGAGAAGACAGAACATTATATAGCTCAACTCTATAATAACTATCAAAAGCTACAGCAACACACGTCAGGGGAAAACAGTGATTCGGAAATATCGGAAAATTGGAGCTGGAGTGACTACGAACTAAACATGTCACATAATAATAGTGCTGACGATGATGCGGGTTCTAGCACTAGCGGTGCTGGAAGCCACAGTACGATCAATTCCAATTTGACTCCTCTTGTGCCGTCCTCTCTTAGACGACGTGGTCATCAGCATCATCCACGATTTGCCGGCACACGGCGCCCCAATGTGCCGAATGTGCAGGAAATATTGGCGGCTCTCTATCGTGGCGACTCTAAAGGGGTACTTTCCAATTTGCGTGGCGAGGTGCAATCCCAACCTGAAGCAGAGACTGACCAACCCTGTTCTATAGTTAGCCGTAGTACACTCAGCTTGCCGTTGACCGAGTCAGTGACAAATTCTTTGGGCAGTAATAGCCCCACCCCGACCGATGAGAGTAGCACTCTGGAAGAGACAAGCGGAGCACTGCCAGAGACTACACCATCTGCATCAGCAGAGCAAGAATTACCGTCTGTCACTGGCAAGAAGAAGAAAAAGCGTGAAAAAGGTGATAAAGAGAAATCGGAACGCAAAAAGAAATCCTCGTCTTCAGGAGGAGGCAAGCGAGAACGCACTAAGCGTCAGAGTGGCAGCATCATGGATATAAGCAGCGATAGCATTGCAACAGATCTCAGTGCTGGTGCCATTGACGAGGGCATTGTTCTGAACGCCGATGATGAGGATACCCAATCGCAAGAATGGGCCAAATTACGATGTACCAGCGAGGCGGCTGAGATTGTCGCTGAACGGGAAGCACGACGCAACAAAGGACGCTGTGCCGATTATCCGGGTCTTGCGTTCGGTCGATCAATCTTCAGCTCTGATACTATGATGAAGTTCAATATCATTCGGAATGAGCTGCACAACATTATGAATACGCAACTGAAACGGGTAAATAGTTGTGGGGTCTGAGAGTGGTTTTTAATTTTGTATATGAATTTCCATGTATGTGCACTAATCATATATCTGCTTCTCTCCCTTCAAGCTGCCTTTATTGTCGGACCCTACGAAAGCGTTTTAGCCCTAATCGACAAAGAAAAATGAAAAATTTCGAAAGCGAAACAAAAAGTTTGGTTAGGTTCTGAGTGAATTTTGTCTATGCTATCTGTGAATGCTCCAATTTTGTTCCGTCTTGTGCTCTTTTCGCACACACTCAGACACTCATGCATTGTTGTTTGTGTGCATTGCAAAGCGATTACGTCGCCGTTGCTTTCTTAGTCGTTCGCCGAATTCTGTTTCTGCTTTAACCCTTCGCCGAGAAAATAAGTCGATTGTCATTGCAATTGTTCTCGAATTGTGCGAAATCTTGACCGCATTTTCGCATATAAACATATGCATGAGGTATGAGTTAATCGCTTGCCAGCAGTCGCGAAGGTTTTTCTTTCTACATGTTCATCGCACACAAACTCACGTACACACGCGTACGCACATTTGCTTTCTTATTACTCAGCGAAAAAGTATTTCAACTGTTTATCCAGCTAAAACAGAAGCTTTTATATTTACTTTATTGTAAGCAATTGTTTAATTAGCTACGCAATTGCGCGGTCTGCATTTGGTATTTCGTATTACCGGTTAACGGTAACTAGTGAGCACCTGTTGCTCTCATAGTGTGGGTGTCACTCACTCTTCACTCTTTTCCTTTGTCTCCATAGCTCTTTCGTTATTGCGGCACCGAAAAAGGTAGCAGTTTGAAAAAGAGTCTTAAATGTTACAACTGCTACAATTATCTGTGTTTGTACACCCGCAACCTAAACACACAGATACACAAACACTTGGATAGACGGTATTATTTTAGTTGTGGAACTCCATAAAAAGCATCAGTTGCCATACAGCAGCTAAATTATATATAAAGAATTAATCGAATATAATTTGTAGCCAAAAACGTATGTCTTAAAGTCGACTCGCCAATTCAACGCGCACTATTCAATTATTATTTATATTAAATTAAATGTATTCTCAATGTGTGCACACGTTTTGTACGTGTTCTCCACAGCCGCTGCTAAACGCCAATGACCTTCCTGTTTGTGTGTATGCGTGTGTGTCTCTACTCCCCATTTTGGAAGTATGCGAACATTATTGTGGCACTGACGTATACTTTTAATTTCTTTTCAATGCCGCGCACACTCCAAAAATGGTCAGGCGTGCTTATTTCAATTGAAATTGACCATTGATAATCGTTATTTGTATTATCAACAATTATGTCATTTTCCAAATACAAATCGGTTCTTTACTCGTTGAGCGCGCCTCTTCATTTTGTGTTACCTATCGTTATCGATATTGAGCTTTGTACAATCGCCAACTGTCGTAATAGATTAGGACGGACCGCATGCGAACGCACAAAAACAACACCTGCAACCTGCTACAAATACAACGGCGTCGTAGCGGCGACTGATTAGTCATTTGTGCTGCTCCTGCTTGCGTGTTGATAAGCCCGATAGAGCACCACCGGCATTATATGCTGTATTATACAATTATCTTGTTTGTTGGTTGGGAAAGGTGGTGAATGTGGAGGGAATACTTACACGACCACATACATATTTGCTTTGGAAATAGAGGTCGCTTATTAATTTTCAATGGCATCAAGCCAATAGTTTTTTCGGTCGTAATTTTGCATAATATTGTTTGTATTGGAGAAATAAGTCAAAAATCTCAAATATTTCTTCACTAATTAATGCAAACAACAACAAACATGTACTCTGAGTTTTTAGCGGCTTTAACAGGTTTTCCAGCGGGAAAGCCGCAAATACACACTGGTTTGCGCACTCGCTCTTGCGCTCTTGTCCATTTGATCACGACACGACACATAGGCGAGGCGCTACCAGACTGGAAAGCCGCACACATATACCCAGCAGTTGTCTCTCTCGCACAACGTATAAACCACCACCGCCGCTTTGGAGACATGAGCATGCAAAGTGTTTCAGCGGTTCATTTCCAGTTAAGTACTCGTAAATGACAGTCGCAAAGTCGCGTTGTTTTATCGTCTTCGTTTTTCGTGTGCGTGTGAAGTTTCTGTGCAGTCTATTGCTCTAATATATTAATATTGTCAATATTTAAACATAAATTTATATTTTAATCATAAATGTGTATAAAGTACACTCGAATTTAATCGGCTCTTCACACAAATATTGAAAAGAAAAAATATCAACGACAGGCAGCAACAGCAAACGAAGCAAACTAGTAAAAGAAGAGGAAAAAGCAGTAGAAGAGAAAGAAGAAAAAAACCGGTGGTTAGCGCATACTTTTCTGAGTCGTCGCTTCGTTCGGTTTTTCGTTCTACTACGTATGTTGGTGTTGGTGTTATACAGTTTGTAAATTAAATATAAATCTCTGGTGCTGCCATAAAGAAAGAAATTTGTATATTTTACAAATATATAAATAACAGGCATAAGCCCATAAAAGTGTACGTCAGTGCCAATTACCAATCGCCAAGAAACCGGCTAAAAGAGTATATCATCTGCCTGCCAACGCAAAATCCAAGTGTAATCACTTAGTAAACACCCACAAGCACAAAAATGACGACCAGCATTCCACAAGGTACACTTTTGGATGTACTGAAGAAGAAAATGCGTCAGACCAAAGAAGAAATGGAAAAGTATAAAGATGAATGCGAGGAATTTCACAAGCGCCTGCAGCTTGAAGTTGTTCGACGTGAAGAAGTAAGCAACAGGATATTGCAATTCAGTTTAGTTTAGTTGTTTCTACTTTTGGTATAAACACTTTCTATGAGAGTAAACTGGCTATATATTAGAAGAGCTCCGTTCTTAGCAGTGCCAACAGTTACGAAGCAAATACACGCGCAGATACACATGCATATATATGTATATATTCCGGGTACGACATACAAATACACGTTCACTTGACAGACACAGCTAAATGTTCTCCGTTGTTGCGCTCTCTTATTCTCTCTGGCAGTCAGTTTTCTTATTCTCTTTTGACAAGATAGCAACATTTGTGTTGTTTTGTTCATCGATGGTTTTGCTGTCTTTTTATTGGAGTATCTTTTGTTATGAATTTTACATTTTTTATGGGGTGCATAGGTTGCTCTTGTTGTGTTTTGTCACTTCTTGTTTATTCTAACCTTTCAAAACTTGGGCATTACATTAGCATTTAGTAAATGTTGAAAATAGACGAAATACTAGTCCATATATATAAATATTGTCGTTAAGAAAGCACTAAACACAAACTGATTTGAAACCGGCACGATTTAGATCATCGTGTTTAGTTAGCTGTGTTCTAGATACCATTAAATATTAGCTGTGGACAACAAATGATTGTCTTTATGCCTAAGTATGAATCAGTTCATTTTAGGTATGTGTCGTTTGGTATATTTTTTTTCACAATCAACATGTGATCTAATTCATTAATTAGAAAATTTGACTAACTAGCGAGGAGCTTAAATGTATGTACGTATATAGGCAGGTTTGAAATGAAAAGAATTTGGAATGTGAAAAGAATTTGGATTGCCCTTCTAATAAAGGTAATAATGTGCAGTAAAACATTAGATAATACGACACTCCCCATTTTGAATATACGTTTGCGATATACACTATTCCCCGTTTTTTTTCGATGGCAATCAATGCGTTGGTCGTTAGTTTTTGCGCTAATTTTCCCCGCTTTTGTCAAGTGATTGACGTTCGTTCGCTTCTCCCCTTAGCTGCACAAAATCTAAAACAAAACAGAATGCGCTTTGTTTTATTTTTTCAGATATGTTGGCCTTCAATGTCATTTGGCTAACCCCACTACGGTTCATTCTGTCTCACCCTCTACACATTTTCCGTTGTGTTTTTACTTCTTTGCTGTTGTCATGCAATTGAGCTCTGATAATTTCAATGCCTCATTGTGACAAATTGGTTTTGATTTGTTGGTTTTTGGACGCACTCTCTTCTATCTTTTCCTTCTATTACTATATTTCGTAAGCAGTGCGAGATTACAACGCTCACTCACATTAAAGCTGATTGCTATGAAACGTTAGCATATTTTATGCTTGAGAGATCGCAACTTTTACGGTTTATATGTAGGAAGTCGTCTGCTTAGGGTTTTTAACGTTTACGTTTGGTTCATAATTAAAAATGCATCATATGTAAAATTTAAACACACCCTACGCACTGGAACGTATCTGCTCGTCTTTCGGTTATTGTTCGTATTATTTTTTTTGTTTTGTTTGGTTGCCACAACAACTCGAGCCAAATAAAAAATTCAAGGTGTGTGTGTGTGTGTGTGTGTGTGTGTGACTAAGCCGACAAATATTTTGTTCACTTTGGTACATTTTCTTAACAGTGCAAGTTTTGCATAATCATTGTTTTTATTGTTTGTCTTATTTTTTGCGCGGTTTACCGGCAAATTTTTTTGCTTAAATGTTGTATTATTGCCACGGCAAAACTTGTTCTGTTTAGCTTTGCATTTCTTTACGAAACGCTCTTAATCTTCAATACGTTTTGTTAATGAGACTAAAGCGAAGATCAAAAGTTTGCTAGTTCTATCTCTGTCTCGCACACCTAACGTCCAGCGACTCCCGCTATTTTTAAACGAAACGAAACTCAAGCTTTGTATTTTTTTTTTGGCATTTTTTTTTTGCTCTTGCTTCATCAACGGTTTTGTTGTGTGATTTTCGTATGTGTTTTGGAAAGCTTCGCTGTGGCCCCTATACAAAATTTTTTTTTATCGTCTCGTATATATTTGCGTTTCGGTGTGCGTTTTGAGTTAATTCAAGTGTGTGTGTGTGTGTGTGCGCTTTGAATGCGGCCTGCCTATCGACTGTTTGGACGATGACGTAAGCTACAGCGGCGACTGTTCGGTTCGGTTCCAATTCATAATCACAAGATAGCGTCACTTATACAAATGAATGTTGTATGAGTGAATGTAAATAACTATATATGTATATATGTATATTGTACATATATACAACAGTATGCTGCAAAATTGGCAATATAGTCATCCCGCACTGAGTGGACCTGGACTGCCTTGTCCAATTGTGGCCGCATTTGGTCAAAGCCGTTTTTAACCATTTTTGGGCGTGTGCTGAGCCGAGCTGCTCAAACATTTAATTCATTTGCGATTTTCAGTATTTGTCTACCCATCTCTGTTCTTTTTCTCGCTCTTCCCGTTCTGTAAATGGTAATCGCATTTCACATGTGACGGTGTCAATGTCAAATATTTTCCGTTCTTTAATGGGCATTTTGTTAATAGTTTGTATTCCTTTTTCGGTATATAACATTTGTGGGAAAACTGGTAGCTGGAAATTGCTTAAACATTTTTAGCAAGGCTGCTTTCATAATACTGACGTCATGCGTTGCGCGATTAGCTGTTGCCTATTTTTTGGGGCTGAAAACTTGATACAAGTGTAATCGATATGTTAGCCCAAGGAGATGGAGCCTGTTTCCACTTATTGCCTAAACTGTTGACAGGCTTCTTGTTTTTTTTTGTTTTGTTTTGCTGTTATCGATAGCATTTTGCTGTTAGCTTTTGGGCGTTGACCCCTTCGACTAAGTGGCTAAAACGCTTTGACCTCTGGGCGAGACGACAAAAAGGCAGAAGAAGAAAAGAAGAAATATTTCATTTCAGATGGAACAAAAGCTGCGGTCGACATTAGTTATAATTTATAAGACTAGTATTTTGGAGTGAGGGAGCAAAAATTTTAAGTTTTTATACCAAAAGTAGTAGAATTATCCGTGTATTTCTTGCTCTAGTTTCTAAGGTCATAAGTTAGAATAAGTAGTTATATTACTATTAAGCACATATAAGTTTGCTATATTGTTTTGTTCGTTCGAACATCCAATGTTTGTTTTATAGGCCGAATCTGAAGTCGCTGCATTGAACCGCCGCATTCAACTGCTCGAAGAAGACTTGGAACGCTCTGAGGAGCGTCTGGGCTCCGCCACAGCCAAGCTGTCGGAAGCCTCTCAGGCCGCCGATGAGAGCGAACGGTTAGTACAAAAATTTCCTTATATATACATATATTCGAATTTTGTGAACTTTTGTATCAATTGTCAATTTTTATATATATTAATCATAAGCTTATATCCTACAAAAGCGGTTTAAGTATCGAGATCATATTTTCTATCTACGGTATATGTACAAATTTTTTTTAAATGCTCTTTTATAATTGCTTTTGAATTTGAATTTAGGATACGAAAAGCGCTTGAAAATCGCACAAATATGGAAGATGACAAAGTAGCTCTATTGGAGAGCCAATTAGCGCAAGCAAAATTAATTGCAGAAGAAGCTGATAAGAAATATGAAGAGGTATAATTATCTTTTGCTTTAAAAAAAAACTGGTACAACTCTAAAATCACTCTCAAGTTTAGGGCATTAGGGTTAATAGGGTTATCGTTCTGTTCGTCGTTTTCTCTTCTATTCGCTTTATCTTTTTTGAGGTTAGGTGCGTCGAAATTACCGTTACTAATTAGGTTATGGGTTTGACTGTACTGCGCTCTCTTACAAACTCCAAACGTTCGTGAATACATCGAAAATCATAGGGTACATATAAGTACATCTAACAATTTGTCAATATAATTTAGTTCGTAAGTACAACATCCATCGACCGCAGCCAACGACATCAACCAACAGCCTCAACAAGGTGGATCTATCGATAACATTATTACTATTGTTGTGTATATATATATATATATATAAATTGTAAATTACTTTATATTATGTAGTTTATGGTAGTGTCTTAGTAACATGCTGTTTAAATATCTAAATTTCATTTGTATTTGTTTGTATGTGAAAATGCTGAGACATTGCATTGTGCAATCATTTTGAGAAACCCTTATTGGTACTTAAGCAGAATGAATCATTACATTGCCTCAAAAAAGAAAGGAAGAATATAAAATGGGTCCTGATTTGACCTAAATGATTTTGGCACAAAGCTACGTTTCAGCTATTTGTATTTATTTTTTGTTTATTATTTACTCAATTGTTAAACTGTATAAGCAACAACAAATTTTTGTTTCTTTTCCAAAATTCTCTGAATCTTGATCTAAACTATGGAACTCCACTAAATCAAAACCAAAACAAAAACTCAAAAATTGTACCGAAATTTGCACTTGCAACATTCCATTATGTTCCAAATTGTGTCTACTTGTGTGCCAAATGTATTTGTCTTACTCTGCAACCTCAACAACAACAACAACAACAACAACAACTTCACACATTCAACACCAATGTGGATGCGATGACGTCGAATGATTCATTCCTTGGTTGGGCTGTACGAAATGACAAATCATCGATATAACAACTTGGTCACTGTCTTCTATGGGCATGGTTGCAACGTGGTCATCCTATAATTGGAT